>JANHGN010002314.1:3116-20945 GCA_024605025.1 Megaceryle maxima
AAAAAAAAAGAGAGAGAGAGAGAAAAAGGAAAAAAAAGGGAGGGGGTTTTAAAACAGAGGATCATTTTGGACAGCCAGATTACAGTGTGACCATATCAACAAGTCAGACAACAGAACTCCATGTAACTTCTGAAGGGCAGCTGAGGGAAAGAGTGAGGATGACAAGATAAGGATGCCAGGTAAGGTCCAGAGCTGGTAACCTCTTAGTCCCATTTACATCTACTCTAACTGCATATGCCTGACCACATGTTTAGCAGCTGGTTTCATGGAACAAGACATTTGATAAGGTCTAATAGACAGTCATACACCTAGGCACATGGAATGACATATGAAGAATAAAGTGCTGCAACAAGTCTCAAACCTAGTTCCAGAAACTGAATTCACCATAATTCTGGTACCCCTCTAAAATCAAGGAGATGAATGTCCATGGAAACAGCACATGGCAGCTTCCTGGTGACATGAAAGGTAATTTTTGGCACAATAGTGTCCCTGTGAGACCAAGAAACGAGACACTTAGGTGGCAGGTTTTTCAGCTCTAGGGTTTTGCTCCATTGATCATGATGTCCAGAAAAGTGCTCTAAACTACCAGCTTGAGATGGTCATTCTGGAACCTCCTTCTGTAACCGGGATCACTGTGCAAGCAGGAAGGAATATGGGGACTAACAAAGATTAGTTAATATCAAATTCTTAGGTATCTTTGAAAGAGGGTTGGAAGCAAGTGTCCTGTTTCCCAGGCTTAGCCCTAAATAGAAAGAAGGATACCACTCCAGTCAGAAAGTGCTAAACAAAACTACTGCTTATTGGGAGAGCCTGGTGTGATGCCAGGAAGAATTTAACACTCTTTGGAAGACTTAAGAACCCAGGACTCCAACTTTGCAAGCTAATATGAAAGGTATCCTCTTCTATTGGCTATTACTTGCACACATTTAGTATCAAAGAATAATTCAGGGTGGAAGCAAACTCCTGCTCAAAAGCACGGTCAGCTCTGAGGTAAGACCACATTGCTCCATGTAGATCCGAGTCTTGAAAATCAACACGGATGGAGCCTGGAAAACATCTCTGGGCAACCTCTTCCTTCATTTGACCACCCTCAGGGTGAAAAATTTTTTCTTTATATCCAGGTTAAACCTCTCTTTTTATAACTTACACACATTTTCCTGCTCCTCTCACCATGTACCACTGTGAAGAGCCTGACTATCTTTTCAGTATTACCCTTGCAGGTACTGGAAGGCAACTTATTAAATCCTCTGTAAGCCTTCTCTCCTGAGAGTTAAAAAGCCCCGTTTCCTCAGCCTCTCCTCATAGAAAGGGATCTCCTGTTAGTAGCCTGACCATTTTAGTGGCATCTCTGCTGAACTCACTCCAGTTTGTTAGAGTGTTTCTTGTATTTGGAGGTCCAAAACTGGATGCAGTATTCCAGACATGGGCTAAGAAGAGCTGAGGGGGCTAATCACTTCCCTACTTCCCCTGGCCATGCTCCTGTTAATGCCGTCCAGATGTTGTTGGCCTTCTTTGCTGCCCAGGCACACTGCTGGCTTCTATTCCCTCCGAGGACCAAAAACCACACACACACTAAGCAAGCTGGTATACCCCAAATACTTTGGTGGAAGAGACACCAAGACGAAGCATGTAGTTACACAAAAGAGTGTGACTATAAGCACTGAAGCCTGATCTCAAAAGCACGTTCCTGAACTGTCCATGGAGGGTGTTACTCCTAGTTCGGGTAGATGTATAAAAGTGACTGGAAAATAGTGTGTTTATGTTCCTTAGGTTTGACCTTAAAATACAAAATAAAATACCATTTTATTGACTAAAGATGTCTTTTAATACAAAGCTAAATAAACAACTTTGTGCTTCCTCGCTACCACCTACTCTAAAATTGATTTGATCAGAAAACTAATGACTTAAAAATATTAAGAAATGGGGAATTCAAAGAGGTGTCTCCCTGGAAGATATGTTTCCCTGGTCACAAGTTGCTGGGCTCAACACAGAGGTCAGTGTGCACAATTCTACAGACTGTGATAACCTGTAGTTCAGAAAAGATCAACTGGTCTGGTCTGAAACCTTAGAAACTTGTAAGGTACAAATATGACATAGAATATACTTTGTTTTAATGACAGAGGAAATTCACATAATCATAGAATGGTTTGGGTTGGAAGGGATCTTAAAAGATCATCTAGTTCCAACCCCCCTGCCATGAGCACAGGGACACCTTCCACTGGACCAAGTTGCTCAAAGTCCTGTCTGACCTGGCCTTGAACACTTCCAGGGAGGTGGCATCCACAGCTTCTCTGGGCAACCTGTGCCAGTTCCTCACCACTCCCATAGTAAAGAACTTTTTCCTCCTATCTAGTCTAAATCTACCCTATTTCAGTCTGAAGCCATTACGCCTTGTCCTGTCACTACACGCCCTTGTATAAGGTCCCTGCCCAGCTTTCTTGTAGGCCCCCTTCAGATACTGGAAGGCCACAATAAGGTCTCTGTGGAGCCTGCTCTTCTGCAGGCTGAACAACCCCAACTCTCTCAGCCTGTATTCATAGGAGAGGTGTTTCAGTCCTCTGATCATCTCTGTGGCACTCCTCTGGACCCATTCCAACAGGTTCATGTCCTTCTTCTGGGCCCCACAGTTAGATGCAGTACTCCAGGTGGGGTGCCACTAGAGCACAGGACAAGAATCACCTCCACTCAACGTGCTGGACACACCTCCCTTGATGCAGCCCAGGATACAGTTGGCTTTCTGGGTTGCAAGCACACACTGCTGGGTCATGTTCCCTGTTATCAGCCAACACCCCCAGGTACTCCACAGGGATGCTCTCAATCCACCCTCCACCCAGCCTGTATTTCCACTTGGAATTGCCCTGACCCAGGTGCAGGACCTTGCACTTGGCCTTGTTGAACTTCATGGGGTTCGCATGGACCCATCTCTCAAGGCTGTCCAGGTCCCTCTGGATGGAAACCCTTCCCTCCAGTGTGTCAACAGCACCACACAGTTTGATGTTATCAACAAACTTGCTGAGGGTGCACTCAAGTCCACTGTCCATGTCACTGACAAAGATGGTAATCAGCACCAGTCCCAATATCAATCCCCAAAGAACACCAATCATCACTGGTTTCCACCTGGACATCAAGCTGTTGATTGCAACTCTTTTTAAGTGTGACCATTCAGGCCAATTTCTTACCACCAAGTGGTCCATCCATTAAATCCATGTCTCTACAATTCAGACATGGGGATGTCATGCAGGACAGTGTCAAATGCTTTACACAAGTCCAGGTAGATGACATCAGTCACTCTTCTTATCCACAAATGCTGTAACACTGTCTTAAAAGGCCACCACATTTTTCAGGCATGATTTGTCAGGCTCTGTGAAGCCACACTGTCTGTCAACAATTATGTCCTTATTTTTCATATGTTCTAGAATGCTTTTCAGAAGGAACTGCTCCATGATCTTGTCAGGCACAGAAATGAGACTGACTGTCATGTAGTTCCCTGGCTTTTCCTTTTTCCCTTTTTAAACAGGGTTATGTTTCCCCTTTTCCAGTCAGTGGGAACTTCACTGGACTGGGAACTTCAGTGGACTGCAAATTTCACTGGACTGACACAACTTCTCAAATATGATGGGACATTTCATTTGCCAGTCCCTACAGGACCCACAGATGCATCTCACCAGGTCCCATGGACTTGTGCACCTTCAGGTTTCTTAGGTAGTCTTGAACCTGCTCTTCATTCTCGCAGTCCCAACCTTTGCCTTTGGTAACTTGGGCAGTGTGGCTGGAGCACTTGCCAATGAAGAGGCAAAAAAGTCATTGAGTAACTTGTCTTTCTCCATTTCCCAGATAAACAAGACTCTTGTTTCCTTCTGAAGAGGGTCCACATTTTCCCTAGTCTTTGTTTTATCACCAGTGTACCTATAGAAGCTTTCCTTGTTGCCTTGATGTTCCCTGGCCAGATTTATATCAGGGCTTTAGTTTTCCTAACCTGATCCCTGGCTGCTCAGACAATTTCTCTGTATTCCTCCCAGACAACTTGTCCTTGCTTCCGCCCTCTGTAAGCTTTGTTTTTTGTCTTTCAGTTTATCCAGGAGCTCCTTGTTCATCCATGCAGGTCTCTTGGCATTTTTGCCTGACCTCCTCTGTTGTGGTGCATCACTCTTGAGCTTGGAGATGATCCTTGAATATTAACCAGCTTGCCTGGGCCCTTCTTCCTTCCAGGGCTTTATCCCATGGTACTCTACCAAGCAGATCCCTGAAGAGGACAATGTCTGCTCTGCTGAAGTCCAGAGCAGTGAGCTTGTTGGGCACCTACCTTGCAGCCCTAAGGATCCTGAAACCCACCATTTCATAGTCACTGGAGCCAAGGCTGCCCCTGAACTTTATATTCCCCCCAAGCCCTTTTGTGTTGGTGAGAACAAGGTCCAGAATAGCATCTCTCCTTGATGAGATCAAGATCTTAGCTAACAAACACAAAATTGCAAACTTGCATTCTGCTGAAACCTGAGAAAACACTGTAGTAGAGAACACTTCATTGACAGAAGGTAAAGAGTCACAGCACAAACCTGAATTATATTACTTACACTTGCAGAATACTACTATTTTATACCTTCTGATCTTGTTAATACCATACATAACATTTGATCCCCGAAAGCTACTCAAAGGAAAAAAGAAGTGATATTTATGAACTTTTTCCAAGATTATTTATATTCATCATCTCTGCCCATGCCTAGCAGTCTACTTAATATTAAATGCTTCATAAAATAGCTTGTTTCACCCTCTCCCTCCTTTTTAAAGACAGGATCCAGGAAAATGTCAGAAATTATTCTTGAAATAGTCTTGTCAGGCATACTTTAAAATGTTTATCTTAGACATTGTGATAACATATATGTGGGTACCTCAAATTATATTACAGCCCAAAGTAAACTCTCAAAATCTAGACAGATAATAATATTTTTGTTCTAATAGAGAGATTTTACCCTAAAGAGACAAATGCTCCTACTGATTTGAATGTACATTACATACATGTCGCTGAGGGCATAAGATATTTCCCTCCTACAGAGCAAAGTATTTGATTTTTCACATCAATTCATCACAAACCTGAGTGGAGGTCTTGGTGTGCATCAAATAATTTTTGAAATCTTTCCTCTGCTTTCAAAGCCCGAATAGTCCAAAGTCCCTGGAGGGATGACGACAAGTGGGAGAACACTGGACTTCGAGCTACAAAGGGAAATGATAGTAACTTAGCAATAGCTGAAGGACAACATTTAATTCTTTTTGTACCACACTAATCTTTAATCCTACTACTTTATATTTAGCCATACAAGTTATGGTACTGTATCCTTTTAGAATAAATATGCAATATCTTTAACCAAAGTCTTCTTACTCAATTATAATCAGTCAGACAGCCAGGCAGATTAATTTATACAAAAACTTCTTATGTTTTTAACAATGGCTGTCACTGAAGACATTCTTTGAGCTTTATTAATGACATGAGGCACCATGTTTGTTATTCATAATGCTTAATAATTCATACCATAGTCAAGCTAAAGTCAGGCACAAGAGTCAGATTAGATCAGAAACGCCATTAGTATGTGCATGCGTGGTCCCAAAGACCAGCAACTTAGCATGTTCTTAACTAGCTTTGCTTACAGATAGTTAAACTGACATACCTAAGGTTTTTCATTATGCAAAATGGGAGGTAGGCATGTAATTCACTAGTTGAGAACCAAGGCAATAAGGAAGTTATTTGCATAGCAAAAGGAAAAAAACAAAACACAAACTTTTATGGATTGTCTATAAAATACTAGCATTTTACAAAATAATAAGCAGGGTTCAAACTAACATTAAGTCCCGCCAAACTACATACTTGTGGATTCTAGACGCTTAATATCTCTTGAAGTGTCTAAGAAATATCGTCGAAGAAAAATGAAAAGAACAAATAGTGGTATTAAGGGGATGAGTATCCAAGGAATCACTGCCACAGCCACAGCCACCACACCAAAAATCTGTAGGAGAGTCTGCAACACAATAGAAACAAAATAAAAAAACTCTTTGCCAGAAGAATTTAATTTAGAACAAGTATAAAACTATTTCACACTACTGAAACACTTAAATATTTAAACATAACTACCAAATTTAAGAGCGCATGCACTGTGTAACATATGAACGACATCTATTTTTAAGGAACTTGATTTTACAGTAATACCTAATTTGACTAATTGTGCAGTTTATGGTTTTCTTCTGCATTATTTGTTCTTTAAGAAATGTCTTTACAAAACGGGTTGACTGAACATTACTGTCTTTCTTTGTAGACTATTTTGTGACTACTGTAATAAAGAAAAGTGACTTTCAATACAGGCTTGTAACTTTTTCCTAAGAAAACTTTGTCCCATTTAGAAAGAAAACCCAGTATCAGAGAAAGTGAGCTTTCTCTTCCTAAAGGATTGCACTGGGAAACATTACAACTAAGAAAAAAATGTTGAACACTGCAAGAACCGTCCTAGGAGGCTAGCTGTACCAGATTTACCTCAGAGTATGAGATGGGCAGCTGCACTAAATTTGAATTTATTCTTAGAAAATAGATACAATGCAGAATGAAGCTATGTTGCTTTGGACAGTTGATCCTGGCCCAACTTTATGAATTAAATCTCCTGTTTCCTGCAGACCATGTCACATCTTTCATATCACACTATGAAAAGCATTATCTGCATACAGATTTCTTTCAGAACACCAGCTGTCTATGTCCATATGCATGGCAGGAGTCCTGACAGGCTGAAATCAGGGTGTGCCCATTTGGTCCCTAAAAAAGTGGGGGGAAGGAAATAACATAAAAAAAAGAAAGTTGCCCTGTATAAAATTCTAGCTGGTAAAGACCACCAGCTAAGGTCAGATACCAGAGAGCTACCTGGATTTTCAAAGACTTTCAGTGAAGAGCCTACGAAACACTGCATTTTGTGTTTTGCTTCTGATGGCCAACACACACACTCTAAAGCCAAAACCGAGCAGAATCTTTTCTCCTGAATCTGTTTTTTTTTGTTGTTGTTTGTTTTTTTTGTTGGTGGTGGGTTTTTTTTTTTTTTTTTGTGTGTCTTTTCTTGAGGGTTCTCTGACTTTACCCTGACTTCATCTAATCAAACTGCAAACCCCCATACCTTACACATTACGACTGCATGAATCAGCACAATTTATTCTTCATCTCTAGGCAAGATCTTGGATTGTGATAGAAGATTTATCAGTATAAAAGCCTTGCATCTCATAGATCCTGAAAGCACATTATAAAGTCTCATAAATCTATTAAGGAAAATGGCTATAGGCTAGGAGCTCTGAAGGAAGCTGCATTACCACACTGCTCATCTGTGAGTTAAGGTGCTGATGGCATCGTGTTGTTCGACCTTCTATACACATAACAGCAGATTGCAAACATTTTACCTAGATTTCATCACAAGGAGGTAAGGTGACAGAGAGAGTGCACACAATATTTCACTTGCATCAGTTAGGCACACGATTATGTCAGCACAAAGCAACACAGAACAACCCGATTCCTCAGTATCACTGCTGTCAACCATTCTATACCTTCCACTTCTCCAGCATTCTTTAGATCCTGGTAAACATACTTAGTTTTTATCACAGAATGAGGAGAAAGGAAATAAAGATTCCTGATTTCCTGCAAATTTTCTCCCGTCTAGATCATTGTTCTCCTCAGTACCACTCATTGTCTCTGGCAACATGTCAGCCATCCACACGCTAGCTAATTTCTAAAGGCTCCCTCACCTCCAACCTCATCAGCAAATGGAGATTGAAGTCTGTTCTTTCCTTCTGACAACTCACTCCCAAATCTGCTTTATATGCCTGCTGCCTGCCCTTTATCCCTCCATCACCTCCTAGACCGTCAGAAACCAGCAGTTTCTGAAGTACTTCTGCCTTCTCACACCACCATCTGCAAACCTGAAGTGTTGAGGAAGCTGCTTCAAGAAAAAAAGAATTCCAAGGAAAATAAATGTTTCTTAATAAAATAAGTAAAGAAACCAAACTGATGTTTTAGTGATGATAATCTACAATATGTTGCAAAGTGCCAATAGGGGTGGGAGTGGGAGTAGAACTATTAGGATCCAGCTCATGTAAACAAAGCCTTGCTACAGTGAAAATACAGGGAAGGAAAAAAGGTGGTTGGGATGACTAAAGTAAAAACCTGACACCGCCTTTGGAAGGAATTTTAGATGAGCCTGCACCACCTTATCATTATAAAAATTTATGATAGGGTGGATCAGTCATGTGTGTTGTCTTTTTGGAAAACCAAACTTGCATATAAATTAACTCTTAATGAAGCAGTCTGAAAGCCAGACACAACCATTTGCAGACTGTAATCATGCAGTTACTGCATGAGGTAAGACAAAGGTTCTAGCTCCCAAAGTTTCACAAGAGACAACTAACCTCCTCAGCTGGAGACTGCCCCAACTTCTAGTAGACTCACTGCATGCAAGCTGGAGGACCCGAGATAATCAGGAGGCTGACTGTAATAGTAACACAAGTAGACCAACTGCTCCTCTCTGGAGACAAGCAGGGAGCTAACATTCAGTTTACACAGCAAGAAATGTTCAGGGCTAGGTATCTAGACCTTATCAAGCAGAATCAGCTCACAAATGAAAATTGCATCAAAAGGCTAAATAAACAAGATTTCCATACAAGAAATATGGCCTTTTATATTTTCCCTAAAAAAAAAAAAGTGGCCTATAAACCCCGTATCTTTTACTGAATTTATTTTAGCATTTGAAAGTCTTCTGTAAAAACAATAGACAAATAAAAACAAAATAAAAACCCAACAACAAAACAAACCATCCAAACACACACAAAACTAAAGGAGCTAATTAATGACATTTTATAGCTATCTGCACAGTATTGGAAACAAGGCAAACTTACACAAAAGACAACAGTTGCACAGACTACCAAGACTTAAAAGACCTGTATAGAGAAATTTAACTTGCTTCCAAATGGAGCCACATTGTCCAATGTCCACCTTCAAATTTGCTTCAGCTTCCCTGGAGAAAGAAGAATCTCCCAACTCAGAGGCTGTACGTAACCCTAGAGTACAGAAAACCATGTGCTTTTCCTGTTGAAGTCACCCTCTTGCTTGCAAGAGTCCTGACAGATTTCCTTTGTGCTTTGGTCAGTCACTCCATTCACTGTGACTTATGTTTTCCTCAGGAAATCTCCTGTCTTACTGAAGCAAGCATACCCTCCTCCCTGGGGAAGTGAATGCTCTGATCAGCACATTGTAAAATGTGTGCTTTCCCTTCATCTTCTGATGACCGATGTATTTACAATTCTTATAGGTTCTGAGAGTGATATTCTTGAGTTTCTATCTCAAACAGGTCTTGATCTAGGAAGAACAAGGTATCTCTGTACCACAATCACACAATGGAAAAGCATTTAATGCGAGGTAAAGACACAAACCCCGTCCCATACAAAACTGGATAAACATGGAAATTACAAGCTATAAGCCATACTATCACAAGCTATGAAACTTATTCCTTTGTTGCAGGAATTATATAATTTATTAAATGTTAGATATCTTACAACAAACTGTAAGCCATTTGAAGTCATTTAATAAAGTTGACAGGACAAAAATGCAAAAGCAAAATTTAGAGTTCAAGTTGTTTCATAAGAACGTCTACCCTTCCACCCTGTAGATCACTGCCCTTCCATATCAGTTATACACTTGAGTTCAGCATTTCATGTTTGATTTAAGTACTTCTTTGAAAAAAAATACCTGGTCTTCACGTAGAACCCCATTTTGAACACATCAGGTCTGCTCACACTTTGCCCCAGTGGGTACAGAGTCCTTTATTTCCTTGTTAAAGTACGTATAAAACACCTCTTTGTCTTCTCTCTAATGAGCTCAACAGAGTAAGATCTTTGAGGTCTTCCATAATTCAAAAAGAAGTTTAGCACTTTTTTTTGTTTTGTTTTTACCCAGACCTTAAAATTTATTTCAGCATCTCTTATAAAACATATGTGTAAGGGGTACCATGCAGTTGTGGGTCTGTGTAAGTTCCTAGTGTGATTTCTGACGCCAACTCATTCACACGAGTTTGACAGCTATGATACAGGACCTAGTACCACAGGAAGCACACCATTCTGGACTTGCAGTTGGTGACCTGACAGGATCTCTAATGAACAAGTGAAGCCCAAGGAATGGGATTTGGGACTTGGAAACACGACTGTGGGAGTCTACATCTGACCTGCACAGAAAAGCTCCTGTCCTAGTGTAGAAGTTTAAAAAGTGACTCACCTAACGTGTAAGTGGATACCTAATGATCTTTTGGTTGAATACTTCTCGAGAGTCCACTAACTGTATTGACTAGATGCCCTCAATAAGCAGATACACAAATTCTGATGACTGAATCTGCAGTGAAACCCCACCCAAGAACTGCCATGTTCCCGCACCAGTTTTACCAATATTTAAGAGGAAGCCAAACGCACCTACTTTGCCACTGCCCCCAACTCCTACTCTCTGGACCCCAATACGTACTCCCAAGGGTTATATTAGCCCATGGACACTGCCACAAAACCATACTAATTTAATAATTGCAAAAGCACATATCCTGAACATCCTGGATTTCAAGTTCACAACCTTAACTACATTAACTTAGGGCACTCTCAGGCTGTGCTGTCTGAAGCAAAGCCAGGTCAAGAAACTACAAAACCGCACTCTGTTCATACTTGCTTGGCATCACCCTTCCTCCTCTTCCCCTCCCCCTGACTAAAATTATTTCCTCATTAGCTCTGCCAAATAACTGCACAGGCAATCAACCCCTAATCCAGTTCTGGTATTTTATTTTTCCTTGAACATTTTTTCTGGGCTTTGTAACATGCTTTTTCAAACCGGACTGTTTGGATGGAGTGTCCTGCAGCTCCGTTAAAGCACAACTGCACAGGTGGCTGTTACACTGGCACACCACAAGACAAGCTTCCCTGGGGAGAAGACGCTGCAATGAGCAGATCAGAGCGATAAACACTTCACTTGGGCTAGCTGCATCCAGAGCAGCATACTGAACTGCATCATAGATATTTTGCATTTTTTCTCCTTTATTACAAAAATCAGGAAAACTTCCAAATATAACCCCTTTACCATTCTACTGTAATCCTAGTACATAAACAACTCTACCTTATTTTAGTTAAAGTGGACAAGTTGAGGCCTGTAGTCTTGTCTTTAGCCTTTTAATAAAATGTATGTTTTTTCTTTCAGAACTGGTTATAAAAAGTACATATGGCTGTTTATATTATTGCTTGCATCAAGCTGTCAGGAACAGATTTGTCTTGAGACAAAAAGCGGCAAAGACTTGTGAGTACAGAGAAAAAGTGCTGCACATAACTCCAATATTTAAAAGACATCTTAGGTGTTGTCCTGAAGCAACCAGTGCCAACAGTCCTTGATGGGAATGACAGCTCTCAGTCAGTGTTAATTCTGCTTTAGGAAAATATGTATCCACAAGAAAATTTGGAATATAAAGACAAGACAACCAAGGCACAGGAAGGGGAAAAACGGCACAGCTGGGAAAGAAATGGAAATTGTAATTTCAGATGAACTGAGTGGAAGAAAAAAAGAACTAAATCCTGCCAGATTTAAAGCCTTCAAAACCAGCAAGCTCGTCTTATCTTCTGCAAGACACCCTCTCCTCCTCTGAATCCTGCTATTTGCAATTAGTTGACAAGAGGTTACATAACTAAATCTGTAAGTCACTGCAAATGGGCTGAATACATCTGTCAGATATACCACAGAAATGTATTCAAAATTCTCAATCACATCTTTAATGCTAGTATCTTCTATCTGTTCTTGTCTGTATTAGGTAGTCTTTCTGGATCATTGTTTTTCCAAGTGAACAAGCATATACTTAGCTCCTCAGGGGGAATGTTTTCTGTGCCACCAACATACTCATTTGACTTGGCTTGCATTCTGCCAGTAAGTGAGAAGCCTAAATGTTTGAGATCACAGAGAACCGTCTAATTGTTCTTTAACAACTGACCTTGTAATAAAAAGGGTGTTTAATATATTAGCACTGCCTCCACTCTGTTGTCTTTAAACAGCTTCCTATTATCAATAATCTCTTACCCTGAAACAAGGGCTAGAAATAGGCTTCCTGGGTATTGTGGGTCAAGAGGCTTACCTATTTTCTGCAGATCTAAATCTCAAAAACAGTTCTCAAAAATCACAGTCAATACGCTGTCCGAGACTTCAAGATACTGATACTTTAGAAACAGATGCTTAATCAAACTGTGGACTTCAAGATTCTGCCAGACACTCAAAATACTTTTCTTTTAAAACTCGGCATTACTTTCCTACACCCTTCAGAGTTTATTTTCCTTTTTATAATAAATTATCTTCACTCATGTAAAAAGTTAGTTGCCAAGACTGTATGACAATGGCCTCTACTTGTATTTCTACATGCAGCTCCTGTTCATAGCCACTGTACACAGCAGCCAATACTGTCACACAAAAAAGAACAATGCCAACACCCAGTCTTGTAAATGTCTATGGACAATGTATTTCCCCATTTATAAGTAGTAAAAACTTCAGGAGGACATTTAGTTTGGTTTTCTCAAATGCTTTTCTTCTATTGCACCTTGTGCCCACTGGGCACTTCTGCACATAAGTGTTCTCAGTGATTTGGGCAGCAAGGCACAACTTGGCAATGAGGATCTACATACAAATGAGCGGTCATCTTCTTGAAATTATAGGGAATTAGTTACAACTTTATTCTGATGTCCCTATAAAAATGATGTAAAAAGTTAATAGGGTTTGTTGTTGAGCAGTGAGTGCTAAGTTTGTCATCTTCTGTAAATGTCCACAGTCCCTGACTATATTCTTACATTGTCCTTTTCCCAAGGGATTAAACACAGACAGACACACGCAGAGCTCACATAAACTATAGTGCTCTTTGTAGAATGACAAGTACTGTTATATCTTCCTGTGGAACAGCTCAGATATTGAGCACAATCTTACATGGTAGCTTGAGGTAACAATGAATCAGAGCAGAGAAGATGCATACACACAAGCTTTGCTTTCTCAACAGCTCTTGCCAGAACCTGCCTGAAACAACACAGGAAAATGCCTGGCACCACTCAACTTTCCCCGAGTTACTGGTCTCAGGTAGCAGAAAGCATCCATTTCTATTACATTAATTTAGGGGTTTTATGACTCCAGTACCCACCACTATGACCAAGTGTGGTTACTTTGTTGTCTGTTCCACTTGCTTCAAGAGTCCCAGAGCAATGCATTTTTGTGTATCCTCTACCAGTCCCTGCTGCTAAATAACATATTTTCAAAAGAAAGAGTGGCTTGACAATTTCTGCTCCTCTCCTACCTTTTAGAAGACATTTCCAAAACTTTTGCCAAGCTATATAAGCCCAAGACAGCACCACTGAGCACAGACCCTGATGGAATCAAAACATTTGACTCAATAATGGATACTCTTCTCTCTAATCCTACTACAAATGGTTTATTTCACACTTCATTCTTTGCTTGTATGCTTAGCACTTTATCAGCAGAGCCTTATTCACCAGTATTTGTCCTTGGTCTTATCCCACTTACAAGCCTTCTAAAAACACTCTTTCTTTCAGCAATAAATATTTCTTTCTTTCCATGGAAGGGGCACATATGCATAGAACAAACAAAAATCAACCAATATCTCACTGCTTTCAGGCTATTAGATTGCAGGAGGCAGATCTTATAAGCTGACACAAAGTGATACAAAAATTGGATAGTAAAAGGACTGGGAAGAAACAGGCCTTTTGATACCCTCAGTACAAAACTGTAAATGCTGGGATACTAAGCAGAGAATCACAGAATCATAGAATTATTAGGGTTGGAAAGGACCTCTAGGATCATCAAGTCCAACCTGCATCCTAACATCTATGTATCCATTAGACCATAGCCTCAAGTGCTACATCCACTTGTTTTTTAAACACCTCCAGGGATGATGACTCCACTACCTCCCTGGGCAGCCTGTTCCAGTGCCTAACCACTCTCTCAGTGAAGAATTTCTTCCTAATATTTAATCTAAACCTCCCCTGATGCAATTTGAGGCCATTTCCTCTCATTTTATCATTAGTAATTTGGGAGAAGAGACCAACACCAGCCTCGCTACAACCTCCTCTTAGGTAGTTGCAGAGAGCAGTGAGGTCTCCTCTCAGTCTCCTCTTCTCTAGACTGAACAACTCCAGTTCCCTCGGCTTCTCCTCATAATTCATGCTTTCCAGAACCCTCACCAGCTTTGTTGCCCTTCTCTGGACCCGCTCCAGCACCTCAATGTCCTTCTTGTACTGTGGTGCCCCAAACTGGACACAGTACTCAACGTGCGGTCTCGTGAGTGCCGAGTGCAGGGACACGATCACCTCCCTACTCCCGCTTGTCACACCACTTCTGATACAGGCCAGGATGCTGTTGGCCTTCTTGGCCACCTGGGCAAATGGACCACAGAAAGCAGCTACGTTCTCATAATCTCTCCAAACAGCATCTCCTATTGCTGCTGCTGGAGAAAGACCACTGGCCTAGATGGAGCACTGCTGTGACCCCACATGGCATTATTTAGTGTTCTTATGATCTAGTTCATTATCTTATTTGCTAAAATACTGTTCATGTGAGGAATTCCTCTGAGCTAATGATGATGTTATCATAAGCTTTTGATTCATGCTGTGCACATTTTTTCCCAGTTCTTCCAAATGCCTGGCAGAATTTGCTTACCACAGATGCTGCTGCCCCGTATGTTGCAGTTTCACAAACTCTTGAGCTATATGGACTTTCCTGCCCCAAGCCTCTCTTGTGGTCACAATGACAGAATAGCCCTGCACCCTCCCCTGGAATACCTTGTTTTCACCTGCATGCTACATTTGAACTGTGGGCTGTTCTGTTAAAAAGAGTATCAGTTCTTCAGTAGCACAGCTCTACAGCCTTATGGAAATTACAAGCTTTTAAATATTTAACTGTTTGTTATTTAAAGTACAGTATTCATATATTTATTTCTATGTAGAATGAAGCATTACTCCTATTTCTGTAAGTTCTGCAATGGTCCCTATGCCCCAGTTAAATGAAAACTATGAAAAATACTAAGGACTACAGCATTAGCTACCCTAAGAAAGAAAACTATCTTCTGTTCTTCTCTGGCTGCACCATTTCATAGCAAAGATGCAAAAAAATGCTTTTTGGCCCGTCTCTAGGTTTTTCCATAACTTCCCCAGAGTTTTGCCACTCTGATAGAGCTATAAAATTCTACTTTCCTATTCAAAATAAACTCTTGACTCATAATTCTTCCGTGCTACATTGTGCTCAGTGATTTCTCAGCTCCAGGAAGCTTAACAGTGGCCTGATGCTTTCAGCAGCTGTATTTTAACTAATCAGCACCAGTCTCTCACCACTATCACCAGGTTTCACACAGTTCAGCCATTCTCTGCGAATACAGAATGCAGCAGCATCTAAAGAAGTAAAACAAACAAACAAACAAACTTCCTTGGCAGAAAGCAAACATTATTTACCGTGCTAAGCGCATGCTCATTCCTAATTTGTTACAGATATTCTCCAAGACCGTCAGGAAGACTTTAATAAGATTATTTATCACAAACCATCAACAAAAACATACTTAGTAAATTAAATAACTGATATCAGGTCTGACCACAAACCCAGACATTCTATCAGTGAGAAAAATGAAAAATTATTTTTCTCGGTATTATGCTCCTATATTTAGCAGGATGAACAACTGAATCAGGTACCAAAGCCACTGGGAAGGGAAGATATAAAAACCATTCTTTTAGCATATGAGTGACTTTCATAGTAAGAGAGCTCTGCTTATTTAAACATTAGACTGGTTTCAAAACCCACTACGAAAAACAGAAAGAAAAAACCCAAAAGATTTAGGGACATGATAATGGAATAAAATGTGATCAGTTAGCATCCTATTCTTCCAGAAAGCCAGAACAGCTATTAGTGAACCCCTGAAAGAGCCTTTCTTAACACAAAATTTTTTTAGAATTTCAAGAGTGCAATCCCAATGAATAGATTTTTTTTTTTAAATGATACAAAGCTGTCCTGTAATGTAGATGTAACACACAGAGGTATAAACTTCCCAAAGAAGTGACATTCTCTTCCCAGCTGAACCCTCATCTTCTGTTGGATAAACCTGCCCACACTGTAGCCTCTAACATTTGAAGAACAAACTCATCTGGAGATTTTAAATCAGCAGTTCACCAGGCAGCCACAATATCAGCATCAGCAAGGAAAAAGTTCCTGTGTTCTGCATGAGACACACACATTACCCTGGAAGCGTATTTGTCTAAGATGTGGTCTTTTTTTATTAAAGATAATTCCTTGTCCTGCATGTTTGTTTTGGGGATAAATACGTATAACGATTCAACACACACACACACACACACCAGCTATATGGCTTGGTAATTCAAATCACCTCTAAGTTTCTCTTCCCTTCTTGAATCAAAAGTGTAATCTCCCATCCTTTTGCCAAACAGCAAAATCCCAATTTGTCTGCAAGCACACACTGTCCTATCTATAGTATATCAGTAGTTTAGGGCAATCTAAAAGATTTGTACTTATCACCATTTGGAACAGGATTGTTAGACTCTATGACTGACAGCAGAATTAAAAGATTTCTAGCTACTGTGAAGTGTTAGAAATGTTAATAATCTTCAGAAGTATCACAAATAATGAGTTTGAGTCACAGGTGTTAAGGGTTGCATTAATGCTTAAAAAGTCAGGTAAATACCTATAAATAATAATTATAATAATTCTCTCTTTGGTACCAAAAGCTGTAGTAGTGTATACTTCTATGTATATAGGAGAAGGAAGTATACAGTATACTTCTATATATATATATATAAGGAGAAAACTGCAGAACATAAATTCACTTACATCACAGTATTTCTTTGCCCTCTTTCTCAGTAAAAAAAGCAAACACAAAAGTACCTTCAGGAAGATATAAAGAGCCTCAGACAAATTAAATCTCTCTCTAGAACTTGTACAAATTCCACCCAAACCAAAAGGGGGGAAATTTCTGAACTACCCAGAAAGTGGGCACATCACTGGACTTCTGTACAACTACACTGATTTCTAGTAGCTGAAAATGTATTGAGAGTCATCTGGTAAAAGAAAACAGAGAAGCCAGTTTGAAGAAGAGACAATTTAAGGTTCATTAGAATTTTGTACTTACAGGTTTCACTCCCACACACCAAAATACTGCAAGAACAACTATATTTTTATCTTCCTACTACTAAGCCAATCTACAATCTAATCAAATGTTAGGGAAATGAAAAGGAAGACTGTACCTCATAATGCTCATATAGTCTAGAAAAAGAAATAGAGAAGACAGAATTCCACTAAGTGAAAGTTAGCTTTATTTTTCCAAGTACTATATTCAAAACACCAGTATTTCAAATTTCATTGAAGAAATGGATAGAACAGCCAATTAACAAAAGCATTACCTACATTTATCATATAAATGGAGAAGTATAAAAACTGAAAGGAAAAGAGTTAAGAAAACCAAGAAAAGCAGAAAAGTGGTAAAGGAAACACAAGAAAGCAAGATGAGTACAAAGTAATGAAACCACACGTTTCAGTATTATTTTATCTTCTTTCCTATTTTAAGGAATATGGGGTTACATCTTCATATCTTATTAATACTAAGTAAAACCAAACACTAAAATATTAAAAAGTCACATTATGTTCCCATACAACTGAGTTTTGTTTCTGCAATGGTATCTTTTGCTTTGACACTATTATATAGAGAATGACATGCAACCTACTCTTACCAAAATTCTACATGGGAATGTAAATAAATA
>JANHGN010002314.1:28315-71292 GCA_024605025.1 Megaceryle maxima
AAGAAAAATTAAAAAAAATAAAAATAAAAAAAATCTAATTCCTGAAAAGAGAAAAATATCTTAAACACACACATTTTACCATTTTAGCAACAGTTAAAAGGAAACAGCTGGAATCTAAAGATAAAAAGACACTTTTTGCACTTTTTGAAACCACTATGAAGGGAATCTTTTACAATCACTGTAATATATTTTGAAGAATCCTTCTTTACAAATGCCTTTCACCCAAATATAAAACCTTTACTTAAGCTGAAGATAATAGTTCCAATAGATTTTAACAGGTCAAACACACGTGCTCAATATATGCAGGTAAAGGTTTATAGTTCAGACAACTTAATGCAAGTTTCATCAAGTAACTTGACTATCCTTGACTGAAATTCACTAGTGCATGCATGCCCCAGATAGATTACAGCTGATCTAACTGGTCCTTTTCAGCTTTGCTAGTCCCACCTCTCCACCAACACACGTGGACTCAAACTGCAGGTGTTTCTGAAATAAAATTTGAGATAGATTTGCATTCATGTACCTTTACATTTATACTTATTTGAAACCGTGACAATACTGATCTTCATTAAAGCTAATGAAACAATTTTTAATCTGCTGTCAGTGGAGCATTTACGCTTCCCAAGTTCTACTTGAGTGAAATAAGCAGTTATTGCAAGAGTTCTTTAATGATTAAAGTCACAACACTGCCACCCATAAGTGGATGAGTATCTTTCTGTATTAATCAATATCTTTACTTACCAGGAAAGAAACTAAGCTGAGGATGGGAATCTGGCCTTTTCTAAGGTGTGTAATGCCCACACATGCATTCGCATTGCTTTTTTATCTACATATATCTCAATTCAATTATTACTTCTAGCTGGTACAAACACATTCACTGCACTGACAACAAAAGACTTTTTTTTTTTCTTTTGAAATGAGCTCATTACATTGAAAGTAGTTAAGTTTAAAGCTTCCATGAAGTGTGTTGGAAACATAATTCAGAGATAAGAGATACTGAAGTAACTTCTGTAGCAGCCATCATTCTAGGTTTCTGTTCATGGCTGTCTCAGAATTACAGATTTTGTTGCATAACATTGATTTCTTTTTTTAAGGGAATTTCTATTCTACACCAAGCAATACTGAAAACATCCCCTCCTCCAGCCTCGGACATGACTCCAGAGAGAAACTAGTGGTAAACAGCTTGCTCTACAGTACTTTAAAGCCAAAGGCAGTTCCTTAAATCAGACAACAGTAGAATTCATCCCATTTTTAGGCTTTGCACACAGAGAGGAAGGGCATATAGCAGCACGAGTCTCAGCAAAATCTTTCATCTGTTTCTACTGGGAATGGTAACTGTGGATGCTCCTTTTCACTCACTTCATGTTGCAGTAGATACATCAGAAGAAACTAACAAAGCGATTTTTTTTTAATAGTATTTCCTTTTCCTGTCATTTCCTTTCCCAGACTGGCTGTGGAAGAACAATCTAGCACATTTTGTATTCATGCTGTAGCTAAGACTTCTTAATATCCCTAAATATCACATTCCAGGTTATTCTCAAATGAGCCAAGACTTCACTGTCCCAAAGAAAGTAATTTGAAGAGGTTAAATGCTTCCTTCTGACAGAGCTTTCCTTAGTTGCCTGTCCAGAAGGGGCAGATGAGAGGAACAAGATGGTGTAATGGACTGGGCTCAAGGCATTAGCAATTTGTTCCCAGATTTGCCATGAGCCACTTGAGTGACTTCATTGTATTTTACAGAATGAAAAGCAGAGCAAGTAAAGGTGACAGTGCTGAGCCCCTCTGTAAAACACCGTGAGATCCACTGATGACAACGCTGTACGCAAGGGCAAAGGATTATTCCAATGGTAAGCAAACCCCACCTAAATTCAGCCTTAGAATCCCTCTTTGCCTCTTAATCCCAAATTAATTTTATTTGTAGTGGTTTCAGACGGATAGAGGAAGGTATTGCACAAAGGCCATCCCATGTGACACTGACGGGAGGCAGCAAGGTCACTCAGGCTGGCCACATTCCACAGCCATAGCACAGGTCGGGTCAACACCAGCACCTCCAGGAATCAAGCGATGCCTTCACAATTTCCCTGATCCCACAAGTGGAAGAGCATATCCAGACTTGTCCCTGGAAAAGTGCTGTGCTTACTCTCATTTTGTACAGTATGGACAAGGCCTTAAGGGCTAGAGGAGAGAAGCCATTACAAAACACTTGCTGTCAAAAGCGATTTAACTCTTGGGTTGTTTCAATTCTAGTAGGATCTCTGAGTTCACCTCTCATTTCTTCCCAAGATTTCTATGGAAGAATAACCAGCTAAAGTTACTTGAGGGATTTGAAGATTTTGAGCCTGGATTTGGAGTCTCTTTGGAAACTGTGAATGGAATGGAATGGAATATTTCAGTTGGAAGGGACCTACAACAATTATCTAGTCCAGCTGCCTGACCATTTCAGGGCTGACCAGGAGTTAAAGCATGTTATTAAGGGTACTGACCAAATGCCTCTTAAACATTGACAGCCCTGGGACATTGACCACCTCTCCAGGAAGTCTATTCCAGTATGTTTGACTGCCCTCACACTAAAGAAATGCTTCCTAATGTCCAGTCTGAACCTCCCCTGGTGCAGCTTTGAATCATTCCCACAAGTCCTATCACTGGATACCAAGTTGGTCAGCAGGAGGCTGTGACAACCTCCAACCACTTTTGTCCCACTGCTTTTGGGTGTAAAAAGCCAGTATATTTGTATAAACAACAGCTGCAAAATACTTGCCTTCATCCTGCACACCAAGAACGACTGTGGCAATGGTCTCTTCAATCTTTTCCAGTGAAGTTCTTTGAGGAAGATGGTCATGAAGGAAAACTTATCTCACCTGAGCTGGCCTCAGTAGTCCTCTGGCCTTACTATCTCTTTCATATACCCACTAACCAGCAACTACTCCAGTTCCTATTGGTAATGAAGCTGCTAATTAATTGCCAAAACTGGATTTTTGGCCATCACCTTATGGAATTGTTAAGTGTAACTGTTTCTACAGACTGTGTTTTGACAGAGCTGTGAGCTGCCACTAGGAAAGTGGAAATTAATCTGACGTTATCAATAAAACATGAATACATCTTTTACTGGGCCTAATCATCTTTATAAATAAAGTAATTTTGTAAAATGACATGGACTAAAAACCAAGTGAGTAACAGAAATGGTGTATCAAAAAGACAAACCTTGAAAACTGGAACCTTTTACAGTCCACCTAATACAATTAAAGCAAGTTAAACAGTGGGAATGTGTATCAGCCACTTCCTCCAAAAAAATTCAGGTGAATCTCTTGCAGCAGAACTTTACTTATTTATTTATTATTTTTTTAAAGTTATTGAAAAGAGTAATTTCTGGTCTATTCAGTGTTTGCACATAGTAATTCTGGAAAATGACACCTGAGGTCATTTAGCCTAGGAAAATACCTCCCTTCTACCTAAGAGGTCCATCCCTCTTGTAATGTAAATCCAGTGACCATTAGTGCTTTTCTACTGCTAAAAGCAAGTGACAAGTCCACAAGCCTCAGCCTTGGTTTTGTTGTTGCTGGTTTTCCATGACACTGCCCACATGACTGTATAAGAGACAGCACAGAGATGTATAAAAGAAAACTGGAGATGTATTTCAGATCCTGTTTGTACAGATATAACTGAACTGACATTTTGTTCAGCATGTCCTACACTGAAGCAGGCTACAGTAACTCACTAAAGCAAGCAAGATCCCTCACCATATACCAGAGAGAGCAATGCACCTCCAAGCAGAAGGGCTAAGCTTTGGAAATACCTGCCAAATCCCCCCCAGCCATCACGATATTGCATCCAGAGCAATTGCTACATTTATAAGGATGTCTGCAAGTAAATGAGGTCTATTTCACAAGGTATGAACAAACAACTGTTTCCACTTACTGGAAGCTCAGTAAATCAGCGACTTGTTTATGTATTATTAAACATACAAGAGAAAACATTCCAGATATAAAAGTGAAAAGTAGCCATTTTGAGTCAGGACTCAAAACATTGACAGTTATGACTACAGCTTCTACCAGCATTTGCAAACCTAACTTTTTGGGATGGTTCTTCAGGTTAAAGAAACTGTTGCACCTGCTATTCAAGAAGGGCAGACCTGCAGAACTCACACCACATGCCCCCAGATATTATTCTTCTCTCCCAAACTTAACAGAATCACAGAATGTTAGGGGTTGGAAGGGACCTCCAAAGATCATCAAGTCCAACCCCCCTGCTAGAGCAGGACAGAACTAGAGCAGATCAGTCAGAAATGCATCCGGACAGGTCTTGAAAGTCTCCCAAGAAGGAAACTTCAAAACCTCTCCAGAAAGTCTGTTCCAGTGCTCTGTAACCCTTACAGCAAAGAAGTTCTTCCTCATGTTGAGATGGAACTTCTTGTACTCAAGCTTGAATTTCTAATATCCTTCTCTTCCAAACTTAGACTGCCACCCTTGCTTTCCTACAATATCTCATACTTAAAAAAGCCCCAAATTCCTTATGTGATTATTTCTGTTGATAGAGAGCTATGACTCGAGACAATAACTCTTAGACCTAGCCCAGTATTTTCAACTTAGACAAATTTTTGAGCTCACATAATACTTGTATCCTTCACTCATTCCAGAGAGTTTCAGTCTGTTCTTCAAAAATAAAAAGAAAACAGTAAATCTAAAACTTGTGAGGTACCATGAAACCACTAACAGAAAAGTCTTTTAAGAAATTAAGAACTAAGTATTCCAATGTTATAACAGCATCCAAATTTGTGAATAGTATCTGCTGGTTTAATCATTCTCAGGCTTCCATGTGGCGTGCAGCATCAGTAGCAAGCTGCAAAAGGGAACATGCTCTCTTCAACAGCCCTATGTTTGTTTTTACATCAAATAACTTAATCAGAACACACACTGTTGTTAGATTTCTTCCAAAGTAATTAAATAACTATTCAATGCCAATTAATCAGAGTTAAATAAGAGTCTGTCACCCAAGTGCTGTGCACACATTTCAGGCTATTTAATGGTCAAATACTTGGCAGTATCAAAGTTAAACAATGATTCATTAAACCTTCTCCACTACACAATAGTTAGGCTAAACTTGAACTGAAAGAATCAAACCTCTTTTGTTCTCCATGAAAAAGACATCAAACCTCAGTATGTGATATTCTTTCCTTCCTCACTCTGTAAACTGCTTTAATTGCATGAATCAGAATGTGTTCAGGTGCTACATACCCACTTTGCTTCTGCAGGTGCCTACTGATCCTTTGGAATAGATGTTCAAACCTATCATCCAAATAATGAAAACACTTGACAGCATGCCACACCTATTTAAAATGTTTATACATACTTCATGATGAAAGAAATATAATCCAAACTGAATCAACACTTAGGATGTAAACACCAGAAAAGAAAAAGATTTTTTTTTTTTTTTTTTTTAAACAAGAAACTAGGATCCTCCACTAGAACAGCCAAATGCCACCAATAGCATTCAACATTGTGCAACCTACATTCCAAATATCAAGGACCCTAAGAGCAGTAGTACATTATTTCTAAATGTATTTGGCATTTCTAGGATACTTTGTCAGCCAGTGCATTCACTGAAATACTTCTGTATACCAGAATAGAGTGGGCAGATTGATTTTATATACCTTGCAAAGAGTTCAGAAAGCCTTTGTACCAACTTGCTTCAACACACATTGCAGAAATACTTTGTTGCTACTTCTCTAGTATACTGATTTGCCTCTTTGGAAAAAGAAAAAAGTTTCAAGCGAGGGTCCTTCTAGGGACATAAAGATTTTGCCACTTGAATTTGTGTGCGCGCACACGTTGGTGCATGGCCTTGCACTTGGAGTTCAAGCTAATCCTTAATCCAGGGAAATTCAATTGCATCACAATTTAGTTCAATACACCATTGTTATTAATATATACTGCTTTGCATATTAACCTAAACCCTTTCATGGCAATTGGCCTAAGTATCAATTTTCACAGACAGGTACACTGCATTTACCAAGGGGGGAAATAAAAATAATTCAAAAGCTCTTTCTCTACTCTGCAACAGTGAAGTCAGGAACACTCCCCCACTGCTCAAACTCCATGAAGAAAAAGGAACAAATTAAACACTATTATCTCCCACTCCTCGTGGCAAACTCGCAGAAACCTGTCTGTAAGCAACTGGTACCGCTAGGAGCAGATTCAAGCAGGTACTTAGTCATACACATATAACTAAATGTAAGCAACCCCAACTGGGATTACATGCTTGCTTGAAGGCAACTGCCACAGAGGTGGTGTTCTGGTCTACTCATAGAATCACTTAGGTTGGAAAAGACCCTCAAGATGCTCAAGTCCAACTGTTAACCCAGCACTGCCAAGTCTACTCCTAAACCATGTCCCTGAGCACCACATCTACATCTTTTAAATACCTCCGGGGATGGTGACTCCACCACTTCTCCGGGCAGTCTATTCCAGGGTTTTACAACCTCTTCTGTGAAGAAGGTTTTTTCCTAATATCAAATCTAAACCTCCCCTGGCACAACTCGAGGTGATCTCTTCTTGTTCTATTGCTTGTTACCTGGGAGAACTGATTGACCACCACATCCCTGCAACCTACTTTCAGGAAGTTGTCTCCCCTGAGCCTCCTTTTCTCCAGGCTAAACAACCCAAATTCCCATCAGCTTCTCATCATAGGATTTGTTCTTTAGACCCTTTACCAGCTTCTAGCACCTCAATGTCCTTCTAGTAGCAAGGTGCCCAAAACTGAACACACTATTTGAGGTGTGGCCTCACCAGTGCTAAGTACAGGGGGATGATCACCTCCCTCATTGTTTAAGACAACTTTAATTTAGAGTGACCCATGCCAGACAGTGTAAAGTGCAGACTTTACCACCACCTACTTTACTCAGTGAGGAGAAGCAGCCCCACCATGCCTCATACCCTGCTGACACCATGCACCGGGGCACCACCTGCACGAGGGAGGCAGAGCATGGGTGTGAGGGTGGCCAGGGCAGCAGGGTGTCATCACCGCCCTCAGTGCTGGGGAGACGTGCTACAACCCACCACGCCCCAGTTTGTGAAAACGTTTAGGTGTTTACTTACCCCTAGAGAGAGAAAATCAAGTGTTTTAATAGTCCAAATTACAGCTTATAAAACCAAAGTCAATTTAAACCAGCACATGATAGTAAAATAATGCTCAGAAGCATGCATGTGGCAATAAAGGATACCCAAAACTAGGAATAAAAGAAATAGCTGCACAGAACTGGCCATGTTTAAATGCCCATCAATTTAACTACATTGAACATGTTTCCTATTCTGTCAGCGGCATAAACTGACAGCTCCCCACATTATCTTGCTGTTAAGCTACGGCATTCAGTGACTGATAAGTCTTCACCCATGCTTGGTTCACACACACAAATGCCCCCCAAAAAAAAAGAAAAAAAAAAAGGGCAAAAAAAGTATTGCAACTACAAGCAGCCTTTCATTTCATCAAAGCAGCGACGAAGTGGATTGTCCATATCAAATGTTGGCAGGAAGCAGACATTACATCAACCTTGTAAAATACAACTATGAAATCAACAAAATAATTAAAGATGGATTACTGACTTTGAAAGCAATTGTAAGTTTGTGAAATATTTCCTCAGAAAGAAATCTGGAAATGCATCTCCTGCATAGCTGTCAATTACTGATCTACTCTGGCTTTTCTTCCGTATTTCTACAAAGAAACGTCAATAGGGCTGTTATCTTTTTTTAATATATGTTTAGCACCACATGTCCACACAAACTGCCATATACAGCATTACTGTCTTCCCCACAGGCATCCTATAAATATAAATAAGAAATTCTACCCCATTTTTTTCTTTAGCAGCCTGAAAGTGACAGGAATATTATCACTTTCTTAGACATTTGCAAATGGGCACAGTGGTGCTGGGCCAAAATATGCTGAGATCATAATATCCATTTATCTAAACTGCCAGCATGTAATGAATTCAGGTGGGATGCCTTCTATCCAAATTAATTTACTACTTGAAAAGGACTTTTTATATGAATGCTGTCAAACAGGAAGACAGTAAACCAAAAGAAAATGTTAACACTGTATTTGATCTTATTTTTAAGTGTAGGATTTAAAGAAATTATGACAAAGATAAGAATGGAAACCAGACTTCTTTGGGAATGAATTTCTGTTTTTACTGCTGGTGGAGACATCTACATTACATAGTATGAATGCATTGATCCTAACTGTACAGTTGTTTCTTAAGCTAAGGGGCCGCCCTGACCCTAAACCGTGACAGCTTTCCAGTACACAACAAACACACACTAGTTTAGTGACCTACTGATTAGAACTACCCTGCTTGTAGAAAATCAAAATAGGCCAATGCTCCATGCAAGTTGACTTATCTCCTTGCTGAATTATGTGGTACAGTTGATTTGTCTCTTTTCTTAGGTGTGCTCAAAACAGTGTTGTGTATTAACATCAGTTGTCACGAGCCAAGGTCTTACCTTCCCACTTACAACAATGCAGAAAGGATATATAAAGTCTTCATCAAAAACAAGCACACAAAAATACCCATCTTGATTGAAGAATTGTTTGGGTTTGTCTTTTATAATTTATTGTGAAAGTAAGTATCGGAATCATTGAAAAGAACAAACTTCTGGCTAAATAACAAAGTTTTATCCCATAACCTGAGTGCAAAGCTACATTTCTGCTTCATAAGTACAATGACAATTAAAGCAGACACCTGCCTGCCCCCCACCCTAATCCTTGAAGTAGTATTAAATCTTTCATATGTAATTATGTGATGAGATTACCAGAACAAAGTTCTAACAATTCCAGAAGTTAAGCTCTGGATATCCTTTCTGCTTCTTTTTAAACTCCTTTTCATTCACTGGAGCTATATTAAGTTCTCCTGAGTTTATGAATAAAATATACATTTACACATACTCAAACAAACAAACATATATATAACACCAAGCCAGCAACTCTAAGGTACTGCCAAAATACAGCACAAGTTAATTTCTGCTGTATACTACAACATAAACAACATGGTATTTTTAAGGCACACAGTTCAACTGAACAATGACAAAAAATACACAAAGGAAGGAGTACAGATACAGCTGACAGTGGCCTCATTCACCCTCCTGGGTGTGGGAGGATAAAAAAAATGGTAACCAATTGCAAATTCTTATCAACTGGACTTTAAAAATATGTCAAGTTGTACACTATTTACACAATTATCTGTTGATTTGCACCACTTTATTTTTATATTCCACATGTAAATTTACCTACTTCCACTTCTTGCCACAATACAAAGCATCACTATAACAGAAACCTGGAACAGTATATACAAAATATAGTCCTACGTTGGCATTTTACTACCAAGATTATGAATTTAATTCTTTGCTAAACTATTTAACCACAAACCCACTTCTGAAAGAATGTTTGTGTAGTCTGGTTCTCCTTTCTGCTATAAATCCAATTTGGATTGAAAATACGTCCCAAGTGTTGTTTTGCTGGAGGGGGGACTTACAATGAATTAAAATGAACACTACAAATCAGGATGGACCAAAATATCTGAAGACTACTCTGCTGCTAGAATTTTTACAAGAGCAGATAAACAGATTTGCAGCTACTTTCAGATTTTGGGGGTTATATATAAATATACATCAATACAAGGATTAAAACAAAAAACTGAAATATATATGTCACCTTTCTGGTAAAATTTTTCCAACAACAGAAAGTTTTCCTGTACTATTTATATTATCAAGACTAGATTGAGAATAGGCTTTAAATACCGTATTTTGGAAAATATTGGGTGGTAAATCTCAAATAATTCCTGTTGATTTTCTTAGCATCTCATCTCCTAAAGATAATTCACTGAATAAGAATCTTAATTTTCTTCTTTCTTATGTTTTCCCCCTTTTTTTTAGGTGTTAAAGCAAGAAGGGCTCAATCATCACTCCAGTCTAAGACAATAATATCCAATCTGGACATTACTGAAAATAAAGCTTTTGCCTCCTGAAAGCTGATAGAGTTATCATTCAGAAAGCAAATATTATCCTGTATTTTACCAATCACATATAATCAGATCCCCTCCTACCCACTGAAGAGAATGATTCTGATGTACTCCATCCATTCTTCTTTTTTTGAAACCATGGAAGGGAATTTTATATGGACTGTTCCTGTGAAAGCCAGGGCATGACTTCTGGCCTCTACCTAGCCCATTCATTTTGAGGATAAAGGCTTTGGGCAGCTCAAACAGCAGAGGCACTTCATTTCTTCATCTGACTTTGCAAACCCTCATCTTCTGGTTGGCATTGTACTTTGGTTTGATTATTCATTTTTCTTTAGCTTCCATTTTTTTCTTTCTCCCCTCTTCTGGAAAATGTGATTTGATTGGCAAGGAGAGATTCTCTTTAAAGTTCATTAAGTACCCATGTAATGATTCCTGAAATACCTTTTCCTTTTTAACTACTCATACTACAAAGGAGTCACTGCAACAACAGGATTTTATTTATCTAGAATTCACAGTGGCTGAAACTAGATAGTTTTCAGGTTGCTTTTTTCTTCCCTGTCTCAAAAGAAATGTCATTACTACTGAAATCAAGAATAATTCTCACACAACTATCAGAAAATTAGAACTGTGTCTCTTAGTTTGCTGTGCAAATAATCAAAGCATTTGCTTGGAAAACTTTCTGCGTGTTATAAAAAGACACTACCTCCCGTGACATTAAAGTTTTGCTTCAATTTAGGACATTTAAAACCATGTATTACAGCAAAGCCACAGAGACTTTGGAAAAAACTAGAGATTCACGACTTTGGTACCATTCACAAAACCACAAAGGAAGAAGATATCGGGAAACCTGTCATCATATTCACAAAGGTACAGCCAAGGCCAGGGGTCAGGACACTTACGTGAGAGGTAAAGGTCGGGCAGAGATGCAAGGGAATGTGTTATTTTTACCAGTCAGGGAGCGTGCACTGAATGTGAGTTGCCCACCTCTTCGGAGAGCACGTTAATTGCCCTACTAGAGGCAATCCTGCGGTAGGCCTCCTGCAGTCTCTGCTCCTGAAGCTGCTCATCCTTTGGATGAATCAGTAAGTAAGTATGGTACTGGAAGAAGAGGAGGCAGTGTGTGCCTGGAGGCTACAGCAATCAGCATGGGAGGGACTACAGCTGGATTCAAAACCTTTTTTTTCCCCCCCCCGGCCTAATTTAGGGCACAGAATGGATCCTTTCCAGCAGAGTGGGCTGTAGGGTATAAGGAGGGATGACTTCACCTCCTCTTCAGTCTCATGATTGGCACTAAAATCCACTTGCAAATCTTGCCTGAGAAACAACCAAAAATCTTTTGTCTCAAAAAACCTGAAGGCAACCACATTCCAATAGTTTTCTTCTAGTGAGAGAGTGCTGTCTAAAGTAATCTAGATATAGCTTGACAATGATTTTCTTTGGGCCATCAGCTTCTGGGGGAAAAAAATAACACTATAATGTAAACCTCTTTACAGTCTAAACTATAATTACCAATACAGAAATGGAAATGTGGGGTATAATATACATACAAATGAGAAAAAAACCCAAACAAAATATGACCTCTAATGTATATTATATTCATTACATTAAATGAAAGGCATTTTAATAATTAAATAATATATGCTAAGCATTATGAAAAGGTACATTGCACTGCATATGACTTTAATGTACCCCTCTACTGGGCAACTATTAGAAAGCTTCACCTCAAAAAAATAAATAAAAAAAAAGCACAGCAAAGCAGACTTGGAGTAAGCAATTCCAAATAACAAGTAAGTAACTGCTGATCATATTAAAGCACTAGTAGTGTATAGATCAAGACCAAAAAAACCTTTAATGTTCATGTAGAAATATACCTTACATTTATCCTCCTACATTTTTTCCACAGCTGAATGCTCGGGATTAAATTATTTTTAAAACATATACTTTCATTTACAACACTTAAAGAAAAAATAAACATAGCCCTGTAATACTTTATTTTTTCATGGCCTTTAAATAATAAGAAAGAAGCTTAGAATGATAAACATAAATATGCTAACAGCAACATTTCTTCACTTTTCTCTAAATCAAGAAAAAAATCCACACACACCAAGGAGAAAAAAAAGCCTTCCCTGAACAGTCATTCAAGCAAAAGTGAATACAATTTACAGTCTATTTTGTCTTTGTTCAATTCAAAGACAGACTTCACTGTGAAGCTCTGATTTACAGCTGCCCAGCACTATGAACCCCTAAATAAATAAAGAGGCAAAGTAGAATAGAGTGCTGCCTACAACAAGGGACTCCTGAGAATGCTGCCATTTGTCATTTGCATGACAGAAACACCCGAAAGAGGATTAATATATCTGAAGTGGGAGGCAGAGCCTCACTAGGATGCATACTGGACCATCACGTAGCCAGCAGCATGCCCTGCCCTGAAGAGTTTGATTGGGTCACTTAAGAGAAACCAACACAATTGACTATAAAAGTAAAAACAAGCAAAGGGAAGATGTAGCAGTATACTTTTTTTCTTTTTTGGGGATCTTTTGTTTTTGTTGTTGTTGTTGTTCTGGTTTATTTAAGTACAGGAAAACAAAGGGACCAGGGAATTAATTAGTTTCTCCACCAGTAAGTTTAACTACTGTCAGAGTATAGTTATAGTGCAGTTACAATGATATTGGTGTCTCCTGAAAGATGATTTAAAGATGAAGAAGAGACAGCTTCTGGATGAACTTTACTGCACAGAGAACAGGAAGTTACAAAGATGTAAGGATGAAAGATAAGCAGCAAAAACAATGATGAAGGGAGGAAAAAACCCACAGAAATGTGTCAACAGCTCCAGTTACCAGCTGCAGAAAAACTAAAAGCTTTGCATGGGAAGCAGGCTAATGCTCAAATGAAGCCACACTCCTTTCTACACCTCCTGGTAGACTCGTTCAAAGAACACCAGGGCCATAAGATCAAGAAAAAGCCTTCTCTCCATCTGTCCCTGGGGAGGAGCTGCAAGACAGAACTGTCAAAAGACTAGCTGGTAGTAACAGTCACAGAAGTTGCTGAACTTGGTGTGTTTGGATATTGAGAGTGCTTTGTACATATTGACTTGAATTTTTGCCCTGTGCAGACTAACTGCTTGCAGATGCCCTTTCCTTCACCCTCTGCTTCGTTCACTGTGTATCCATTCCCCATTTCCTCTCTTCTCTCTTCCTTCAACATTGCTTCTTCCATTCCACTGCACCACAGAATGGCACAAGTTCATCTCAGGCACAACCAAGGCGTGAAGCCTGACATGAGGACGCATAGGCTAGGAAGCACACCAGAGTTTGGGACAAAGCAAGTGAGAACAGAAGGTGAACAGAAGGTGGCTGCAACACTTAAACTAGCAGAATGCCTGAATTAATGTTTTGGAAATGCAGAGTGACAAAAAGACCCAGAGAGGGGAACTAAATAACTACACACTACACACATAAAGGCAACGGGAAGGGTGTTTTACACTGAAAAACATAAGAAATCCTTACAATAAGTGAGAGATCAGGTTCTGAAATAGTTCCCAAAAAAACTGTGGAAGCCAAAAGGCCACTGTCACCTGAAGGAAGGTGGCCAAGTGCACCCAGGAGACACTGCATAACTGTAAGCTTTTGATATGCCTCTGACAGATGAGGCAAGACTGGGTATCTATTGAGAGAGATGCCTTCAGAGAACAATTCAAAGGATTTCAGTTACTTCTGTTTTCAACTGCTCTTACAAGGAGTGTATTTTACTCCACTAACTACAGAACTACAGGGGCAACAGCCAGTTGTGTCTCAAGTTAGTCATTAGATCATAGTCCAATTAGTTTTCTTAATTTCATTCACACAGGGTCCTGGGATTTCACAAGACCAATTAAGATTCCAGGTAGACAAATTCTCAGTAGAAGTTTTCTTTCTTCCTTCAAATAAACATGTCTGTCTTTGGGTCTTAACAGTTCACTTATTTATGCATTCATTTTGTTTCTCTGACATCCATTTTCACCACATTAGTTTGTTTTTAATTGCTGTTTGGTTGGGGTTTTTTTTGTTTGTTTGCTTTAAAACCAGTAGCTTCTCTGCTGATACTACGTCAGACACATTAGGATGAAAGAATTTCCAGGTCCAGGACTGCAAGGAATTGGACAACTAGAGGAGCAATGCAAAGACTATGACAAAAATATTTATCCTTTCAGGTATCCATATCCAATACATAAAACACTATGAAATCCTCTCTAGACCTAAAGCGCATGTTGTATTTTGGAATAAACACTACAAATTTTTTAAATAATCACTGTTCATAATCTGATCCTAGACATTTTGGGAAAGGCTGTTTTGAAACAACTGATTTGCCATTACTTTGCAATAAAAAAGGCATTAACCACATCTCTGATAAGGCAGGATTAAAATGGAAAAATACACATCTAATAACGAAATCCGTGTGCTCCCTCTAGCCTAGAAGGCCTATCACGTCCTGGGCTGCATCAAAAGAAGCATGGCCAGCAGATTGAGAGAGGTGATTCTGCTGCTTTGCTCTGATGAGACCTCACCTGGAGTACTGTGTCCAGTTCTGGAGCCCTCAACATAGGAAGGACATGGACCTGATGGAGAGTCACAAAAATGATCAGAGGGCTGGAACACCTCTCCTATGAAGACAGGCTGAGGAGGTTGGGGTTTTTCAGCCTTTAGGAGAGAAGGCTCTGGGGAGACCTTACAGCTGCTTTCCAGTACCTGAAGAGGGACTACAGGAAAGCTGGGGAGGGACTGTTTACAAGGGCATTTAGTGATAGGACAAGGGGTGATGTTTTTAAACTAGAGAAGGGTAGATTTAGATTGGACGTCAGGAAGGAGTTCTTTACTATGAGGGTGGTGAGACACTGGAACAGGTTGCCCAGGAGGTGGTGGAAGCACCATCCCTGGAAACATTCAAGGTCAGGTTTGATGAGGCTCTGAGCAACTTGATCTAATTGAGGATGTCCCTGCTAAGTGCAAGGCAGTTGGTCTGGAGGACCTTTAGAGGACCATTCCAACCCAAGGCATTCTATGATTCTATGAAATTATATGACAGAAAAATATCTTGTGCTTTCCCTTCACAAAAACAGCATGAGCAAAGAACTTGATTCTGGATCAATATGCAGATACAGCGTTATAACATACCAAAGAACAGTATGACTTTAAGAAAAAAAAAAAAATCATGGTAGGCTAAATTGTGTCAATAACCCAACCACTATTAATATATTAAAAAGTATTAATTAATAACAAATTAGCATTGTAGACATTTAATTATAATATTTAGAGAACAAATGTTGTCACTGACGGTTTTCAAAATGTAGCTTAACTTTTAGAATGCATATGAAAAGCATCCAATAAACTTTTCATCACAGCTGAATGGTGTTCACAATGCCTCTTAACTTTCTGAATGTCTATTTTGTCCTTGACTGACTCTGGAGATGAAGTCTTTAAATAGCAATTCACATTCCAAATATGAACACTCAATTCCTAAAGATCTTAGTGGTCAACTATACAGTGCTCATGCTTTCAGGAAGAGGTCACAAACAAGCTTTAGTTTGGATCACTCTAAAACTTTTTAGAACGTTCTGGACAATTGGGGGTTTATCCATTTTTGTTTCTAAAGAAAGGAGACTGAATTGTCTCTTGACATCAAGATTTTGTACCTTTTCATAATCCAAATTTTTTTCTGGAAAACTGTCACATTACAGTCGATATAGACAATGCTGGTCTTACAAAACGAAAGTCGCTAGTACAGCATATGACCCATGTGGTAAGGTCTATTGCACCTTCCTGAAAGTTTCTTACTTCAGAGGGGTACCACCCTCAAATCTGCAGAAGTCTATCCATAACAGACCACTTGGCACAATTAGGGCCTAAAGTAAGCCTCAGGACATCGCAAATAAAAACTGAAATATATACAAATAGAAACTCCAATAAATATTGGAAACAAAACCTGAGATATACTGTAAAACTGTATCACTGAAATGTTACCACATGCATGGGTCACATTCTTTCCTCCTCCGTGTATTCAGACACCCAAAGGACCATTCTATTCACACAAGAGATCCTGGAAGAACTGAAAGGTTCTGACATCAGAGAATTTAAACTAGCTGTGAATCCCATTGAGGAGGTATGACTCATCTCAGAGGTTTAAATTAGATTATCAACCAAATGAGGCAGCACAGTAAATCTACAATAAAAGATGAATGCCTACAGGAAAAAAATTTTTGCCCCTAGTGGCAGATGCTTGAACTTTAAAGGATCTGAGACTAAGCTCTTTGTCTAAGCCTTCCTGACAGAAAACAATTGAAATCATTTCTTTAGTTGGTCCAACTTCGCTCCTTATGCCACATGGAAACAATATCTAAACCCTGTAAGAGAAAGTATATTGTCACTTCTAAACCAATTGAGGATCAAAGAATTTACAGAAACCAAGACTTATTTTGCTGACAATTAAGCTCTATCACCAAGACTTGAGATTCAATGAAATTTGACAATTGTGAAGAAAGAGGCTTTTGTCTGAGTAAGTCTGAAGCATTTGGAAGAATCAACAGAAAATTGGAAGACTGAATTAGATCGAAGTATCAGAGCCTTTGAGGATAGTCTAGAATTCACTAATTAAAATAACTGCCTGACTTGCTCTGTTTCCTCTCTGGATTGCTTTGGTATTACTGCAGAAAGGCATACAGCAAGAGGCAAATCTGGTCTCAGGAGCAAGCGCTATACCCATCACACTCCCTCTTAGACCAACGGCATACTTTGTCTATCCTGCTGGTCAAGCTCCATTATGAAGAACCACCACCCCCTTATAAAGAAGAGATGAAAGACAAATATGAATCACTGCTGTACAACAAATCTAAGAGGTGTGATGGGTCTTTTAAGCCTTTTTCTTACACGCTGAAAGCCATCACATTTACTCTGTAGTAATTCAGATACAACCCAGAGAAGTTTGCAAATTCTATTTTCTATTCTATTCTATTCTATTCCATTCTATTCTATTCCATTCTATTCCATTCTATTCCATTCCTGGAGGTCACTAGCTGGGGTAATAAGTCTTACCTCTCCTTCTCATGGAATCAAATAATGAATATATTCTGTTTTTTCCAAGAACCATAATACTATTTCCTCTTTCTGCCCATTTAATTAAAAAATACGTAAGATTTCTATTTAAAACAGCTCCATGCCTACTTTGCAATTAATAAAAAGCATTCAATAAGCATCTGAATGTCTTGCATCTCACAAGAAGTACAAACAACAGAAGCAGAACACAAAGTTATTGACAAATTAAGCAGTACTCACAGCACTACATTTTAAGCTGAAGACATCTCAATTTCAGAAACTTAGGATTTTGCATTTCACAAAATGTTTGTGTCTCTATTAAAAGTACATTATAATATTGCTTTATTGCATGGCTGAGACAGGAAAACCATCTTTTTTTTCTTACAGGAATGTTCCTACTTTTTAAGCAAACAAACATTTCTGGAAAGTGTCAGATTGGACATTTTTACTCTCTAACACTCAGCAGGTGAACAAAATCATCTGTATAAGCCCTCATAATCTTTAAGAAACACTTATTTCTCAACAATCACTTCTAAACAGTGTTCCTTAAGCCCTTGGTAGTAGCTGAGCAGCACTAGTTATTAAACTGAGGTACAGAAGAGTTTATTTTTTCTTATCTCAATTTAAAAAAACCAAACAAACAAAAAAAAACCCCACCAACCACAACAAAAAAACAGTTGGGATTGTTTTTTCCATTTTTTCTCCTGGGGATTTTTAAGGGTTTAAATATAAGCAGCATTTAGTGAATGGCTTTGAATTAAATATTAAACCTTACTTGTAGCTTAATGATGAAAAAAGATCATTGTCACCACTTATTCTGAATATTAAAACTTGTCAGCTTTATAAAAACCTCAAGGCACTTTTTTTCTCTCAAATATGGTTTTATTTTGAAAGCACTCCTTAGATAAGATTTCTTCGTATTAGAACAAGTCTAGTATAACTAGCTTTCTATTGAAAAGATTGGGGAAAAAATATTCCCTCTATATTGTTAGTTCAACAGAAGAAAAAAAAAACAACAAAACAACCAAAACCAAAAAAGACACTTCTAAAGCTAAAACCATCTATATTTCACCATTCTGGTGCTTTCAATTTGCAGATACCTTTTCTCCTAAATGAGCATGAACTACATTTTTTCCTCTCCAATGGTAAAGGAACATTAGCTGACCAAAGGTAACTACTACCAACTCTTCCTTAAACCATTGTACTATTTTTTAGTCAGGAAATAGCAGAAAAATTCTGGAAGGCTAACAGTAAAGAAGCGTTATACAAACATCAGGCAAAGAATATGGGGTTTATATATATATATAGGTATTTTTAATATGTATCTGTATAACAACATAAAAAAATGAATGGTTCATTCCTTTCTCTCAGATTCAGTGGTAAATTCAGAATGATGAAGTTTCCAAGATACTCATCCTCAAGCACACAGACAGCTAGGTACCCTGAACCTCCACACTGCAGTAGGCAGGAAAGACAGGTCTTCCCCAGAGAGATTCAGAACAAAAAATCAAACATTGTTGCTCTCAGCAATGCCCTGGAAGAGACTAACTCTCTATCTCACACCTGGTAAACCTAAAGTAATGTTAACCTTTGTGAATACTCTTGTTCGACTGCTTATTCCTCATTATACATACTCTTCAAATTGGAATCTTGAATGGCCAGAAAACAGAAATAATCAAGGATTTGAAGAAGTTTTATTATTTTATGCCAGAAAATTGTACATTTAACTCACTGAACCATTAACCTCTATTACTGAAAGGATAATCTTACCATAAAAAAGATGCTGTTTGTACTTTATACTTCACAGTAACTTAACTTGAGAAGGCTTAGGGGAGACCTTATTACCATGTACCAGTACATAAAAGGTGGCCACCAAGAAGATGGAGACTCCCTTTTTACAAGGAGTCATATGGAAAAGACAAGGGGTAAAGGCTACAAGTTACTCCCGGGGAGATTCCAATTGGACTACAGAAGAAAATTTTTCACCATGAAAACAACTAGACATTGAAATAATCTCCCAAGGGAAGTGGTGGATTCCCCTCCACTGGACAGGTTTAAGATTAAGCTTGACAGGGTGCTGAGCTATCTCATTTAAAATAAATAAATAAATATATAACCTTAAAAGGTTGGACTAGATGATCCTTGAGGTCCCTTCCAACCTGGTATTCTATGATTTAACCAAGTAAGCACTATATAGCAAATCTAGTCTGAGCAGACAGAAACCCCAGCACTTCTGTTTGCTTTTAGTTTCTCCTTCTGTAAGCTGAAAGTCAGGCTCCTATCTCATTAGGTGATGCACAGATATACTCATGTTTACAGGGCATAACAGAAATAGAATATTCTTCATTAAGTTGCCCATCATTAAGGATATATTCCCCAATTTCAGTGAGAGGCAAGAGAAAACAAACAGGAATGACAGACAGTAACAGTATTTCTGAATCTGTTCATTATGCCATTTAATGAGAATATTGATGCATATAGAACATTAAACACTCTAAACCAAATCTACATGTAGTCAGACACTCACCACTTACTTTCTACAGAGCAGCAAGACTGATTACAAGCATGAAAAAAATTCTGCACTCGAAGAAAAGATGAACTAGATAGTGTAAAGCTTATTTACAGCTTTAAAAAAAAAAGCAGGGACGGACAGGGAACAGACGACAACACCAACACCGAGCAAATGCCCCTGACATATACCATCACTTACTGTCCTCTGGGCATGTCCTAGAAAGGATGAGGCAGGAACAGGATCCCTGTATGAGCAATTACTTATGACATCTTAAAAACAGATGCAGGAACTTTGAAAATTTAGACAGAACTGTCTCTGTTTTGAGTTGAATGTTATCACATTCAAACTGATGAATGTGAAATTATGCTGAGAAACAAACACATGCAGGGACAATGGAACATGTACTCCCAATGAAGTGATGCTTACCACAAATCAGAGGGGTTTTTCTTGCCTATGCACAAATTAGTAATATTCTACATCACATCATTTGCATATTAAACAGACAATAACTTCATTGAGAAAAAAACAAGTTTGCCACACACACAAAGAAATGTCATCACATCTGATAAAAAGAAAACTGAGGAAGAAAAGAGTTAGGTCACCTATCGTCTATCCACTATACCTTATAATTGCCAGTAACAATGTCCATGGTCCAAATCTTCACCTTCTCAGTTTTCTATGCACCTTCAGATCATTCTTCACTCTGTGCCCCAGCACTCACCCTGGCTAGTTAAGATCTATGCTTGAAAGAGGGCAACACATATGCAGAAGACAGTGTAAAGGGGTTGAGAGAGGTGGAACAGTAGCATTCCCAGACACAGAAAGAAGAGGATAAATTCAGCTACACAGTGGGTGAAAACTGACAAGGACCAGTGGACAGAAAACCCATCAATTTATGAGGAGTTTAACTTCAAACTTTCTTTGAGTTTACAAATGTCATAAATGTTGTGCAAGTTGCACACGATAAAAGCTCAAGTTTCAGGAGTATTAGTGACCTCTGTTATTTTTTTAACTAGCAAATGAGGAAATATAAGGGAATGCTACAATTAGAAGACAAGCAGGTCAGAAGTCATCCATGAGTATTCTATAGCAGTGAAAAGGCCAACACGAAACCAAAACCACCTCCTTAGTACGCAACACACTTCTACTACGAACCAAACAGTTGAGAATGAAGACTTTGACACCTTTCTCCCATTTACCAGCTTTGCATGCTGCCTCTGTAAATACAATTTCCTACCCAGCCCTAGGTGAGTAACAGGTAAGTAGTCTCAGCTTCTCCAGATATTTCAGAAAGCTCTTCACTCCATAACCTCTTGTTAGGGACCACCATAACTAACTATTCTGCTCAAGCCAAAATCAGATGCTATGGCAACAAAATAAGCAAATGAGAATCACAGAGGAAAATGTTCAACAAGAGCCCAAATAGAAATGAACATTAAACAAACCTCCGTGAACCTACAGTTTCCAGTTTCACACTAACTACCTACCCTCAAGGCTGGCTTTGCCACAAGCAATAATTAATTTCCATTACATACAACTATTCTAATTACAGGACTATTGTCCAGTAACTAATAAAACAAGAAAAATGTTCTTCACATGCTTGATGCTATTTTAAAACACTTTGTAAAGCTCTCTCTTAAGACTGGTAGCTGCCGATATATACAGCATGTCATAATGCTGCCTCCTCCAAATAGAACATTATCTTGCATAAAATGACACCAGAAATCACAACCTGAAGGAGATCCTGCATATGGATTCACCTGAATACATAACAAAAAGCCTCTGACAAAGTATTTACTGGTTGTGACAGGGGAAAAAAGAACACCTGGTGAAGACAGGGTGGAAACAAGGAAGTAATGTTGTCTTGTACTATTTGCAAGTAGCTTAGTAATTATATAGAGTTTGTATTTTTAAAACCAAACAGCATGCTGAAGTTGAGCTCAATTCAATACCTCCAGTTCCATAACTGTTCATTTCTGTGCTTTGGTTTTAATTCTGGATCTCCAGAACCAGCAGATTCACATACAACGTCTATTCTTTTCTACACTAAAACTTTAATTTTGGATTAAGAAGTGCCTTTTGTTTTCAAATACTCCCCAAGATCACCACAGGCACAAATTAATCTTCACTTGTTGCATAATCTGCAAGATGCTGGCAATCTGAAGAAAAAAAAAAAAAAAGAAAAAGAGAAAGAAGACGAAATTAATTCACCCAGATGCTGCAGTGTAGATTACCTAGGATCATCTGGGAGAAAGATTTCTGTGCATTATAAAGCAGAACAGTGCTAATGAAATGAAACTGCACTGTCAGAGTATTAGTTTTATTTTAATTGATAGCCATTCGGATTAAAAAAAAAGAAAGAAAACCCACTAAAATGGGCACTTTTTTTTTCTGCAAACACCACACTGACCTAACTGTGTCTGTGTGTCCGTAAGGGACATCAATTAAGGGTTATGGTACAGGCAAGAGCCCAGATAAGCCAAGAGCCGGATGTGTAAGGCTTTCACTGGGGACAGAGGAGCCACATGTTAAGAGCTAATATTAAATCAGAGAGGAAGAATACCTGGGCTGCCTTCCTCACATTCCACATTTGTGCTCTCACCACCTGGCTATTCATTATCCTTGCCCTGCTCTTCCACAAAATAAGTTTTTTGGAAATGCTTCTGCTGTGTTCCAAGGTGGAATGGAAGTGGGTTTTTGTAAGTTTTTCCCTTTTCTCAAAAATGCTCATTTCCCACCCAGAAGAGTCATCCATGAACAGCAAGAGAGGAGGTCCTACCCATGTGGTGCCTCCAATCCTCACTACCCAGAGTACTCACAGCAGCATCCAGCAATTTTTAAGCAAATTAAAAAAAGCAAAAAAAAAAAAAAAAAGTATATATTTAAATAGTTATTATCAAAATAAAAAAAAAAACCTCAATCCCCTAGATTATCTCCAAAAGCTTATTTGCAGCTTCATCACCTCAGCTAGGCCCTCTCTTTAAGCCCCTTGTAGTTTTTCCATCAATATTATTGCAGTCTCTCCCTCTGTTTTCAAGTGTCTCCAACCAACATTTCCTTCCTCCTTGCCTCAAATCTCATCCAAACAGTCTGGCATCTATGCACGACTAAAATGTAACTCCGCTTTCACCTTCCTGCTACACTCGCAGGAAAGATACGTCTCTGAACAGCTTCTGTGCAGTCTTCTAAAGCCAATACTTTTAATTAGGTTTCTGTCTTGGTCGACTCCTCCACGCCTCCGTTACGCTCGGCTGAGGTGGGGTGAGAGCAGCTCTCTCTCTAGTTGCTTTAGCAAATGAAAAAGCTCGACTTTGCAGTATCTAGGCAGGTCAGCATATGGTCAGAAATGAGTTTCGCAGCAGGCCGTTTTCCTCACCAGGGGATCTTAATGTGAGGAAGATAGAAAATCTCTGTGAAGGGATGTGAAATCTTGTGCCAGCAATGCAGGAGACTGCACTTGGAAGTGGTTGTCAGTACAAGCTTCACGCTATTTCCCTATCAAATAATGTCCTGTCCCCTCCTACCAACAGCTTTTCCGAAAACCTTTTAATTTTATCTCCCGTATTAAGCGTAAATGGGGTGAGCGCTGATTCGGTGAACTGAAAATGTAATGGGCTTGTCTCATTAGTATACGGCCAAGTTTCACTCAATTATTATTGCAGAGAAAAATAGGATAGAGTTGAATTGAGCTATGCTAATAGATAATAAATGTAAACATAACTCCAGAGTACTATTTACTAACTTTAAAGACTACTCCTATAGCAATCAACTCTCTAAGGTTCCTGGCAGAATCATAATGGTGATAAAACACATAGAAGCATAAGACTACTTAAGCTCTTAACAAAAGCCATAATAATACCAACAGTAAATGCGCAACTCCCACAAAATATCACTTAATAATCACGCCCTGATAAGGTTTAAAGTACATATTGCCATTGTTATATGAAAATACATTAAAGTTGTGTTGTTGGGTTTTTTTTTATGTGTGTGTGGTTTTTTTGTTTTTTTTTTAACACATGTAGCAACCTAACAGGTTTTAATTACCACACCTACATCAGTGACGAGCTGTTCCACTCAAACTCCCAAACATAATATTTACAACATTGTGCGGTTGTTAAGGATCTTGATGATTGATGGAAGCTATTGTGTTGCCATCTTAATAACAACAAATGCAAGTGATTACCAACACGGAAGAGAGAATCTGTGTTTTTATTTTATAACAAAAGGCTGTCCTATAGGGACTTCTTTTCAACATAAACTAGCAAACCTGCACACACGTGAATTTGCTTTAGAGCTTGGCACAGAGTCAAAAACAAAGCCTCTGCTGCTTTAAGGGCAACGTATGTTTTTATATGAGCTTACAAGAACATGAAAGCTGTCAAAAGAGCTGGTGTAGTTTTTCACAATCCCACAGAATTCATCTTGACCACAAGGAAATATCTGAAAACTGCATCAGAAAGATAGCATAGGTCTTGTTTACAAAAAAAAAAAAAAAAAAAACAAAGCAAAAAAAGAAAGCAATTGAGTCATTGAGTCAAACAGGAATACAATACATTTTCTGGCATCACTACTGAATATTTATATCAGTGATGAATGAGACTACAAACAAAATATTTTAACATGAAGCTTTGCCTTGTTAACTGCATGATATGCCAAAACACCACCTACTGTAAATCACAGGGTTTAAGACCAGTATTTCTTGTTTAAACATGCTACTTGTTCAGCAGAATCACTTGTGTGAACAAGCATACATTAATGTACACTAACTAGAGCAGTTTCACTATCCAACTGATAGAGTACAATTTAACAACCTCATTATCAGCACTGTAATTCTCAGACTGCTTAAATATCATATTTGTTGCAAATATTATATCATTTAAACACTTTAACTTTTGACGGTTCTGTCAGGTAAAACGCAGATAGGTACTTGTGCATCGATGAACACACTTTTAATCCTATAAAGAAACTTTGTCAAATTATAGGTGTTTCAACACTTAATTTATGAACACCATAATTAAAATCCTTATGCCTTAAAGAAAACCAAACTCTTCATTATAACAACAGCTTTCTTTCACATTTTATCTTCTATTATTTCGAGTTTGCTTTTATGTTGCCATTTAGCTATTAGTTCAGTACATCACTTCTGGCTGCCAAAACAAGAAAATATTGCTCCTTATAACCTGTTCAAACCTCAAAGTCTAGGTAAGGACCCAGAAGGACTAAATGCTTCCACAAAGCATTTGTGGGGGGAAAAAAACAGATCTGCTCATTTAACAAGTAGAGGACAACCATCACACAATTCAGTACTTTCAGTTTCTAGGAAGGCCAGAAATGCTGTAATGTCTGCCAAAATATTTATCCTCTTTCTATGAACTGTCAGAACCAAGAGTTTGAAGAGATAAAATAAGAATAAAAACAAAACAAAACAAAAAACAACAAAAACAACCAACCAGATTTTCATATGTATTTCTGTAGTGGTTCTGGTTCAAGCTGAATTTTAGACAGATATCTGGAATGGAAAGGGATTCCTATTTTATCTCAAAAAATTCTTGCATATCATTCATTCATTCTCACAGCACCGATCAGCACAGCAGCAGCAAGTTTCAGCTTCCTAAACTCAATGCAATTCAAAATTACACACAATCTGCACTAAAATTACCATTATTGAAAGTAATGCAGTTACACGTTAGCATTCCTTCTCTAAAGAAAACTCTGTCCCCAAATCCCAAAAAAGAATAATTTGTTTGGAAGCTAAGCAAGTAATTTTGAATCAAATCCTGAAGCTTGTCAAAACTAGGATCTCCTGAACTATCAATAACAAACTAATTTCAAGAGAGGGAACTCAGAATTCAAGTCAATGCTGCTGAAGTCCTAGTCCTTTTCATCTAGCTTTCTATCAAATTTATTTTGATATGTTACAAACATCTTGAAAAATAAATTGAAAGGAAAAATGGGTGGAGAAGGTCTCTTCTTGACAAGACCAAAGCATCAGACTCTATAGGGTTATCTGCCTTCTGGCCACTAATGACAAAGCCAAGAAAGTTCCTGAACTCAGCATTGCATCAAGGTGAAAAGCTTACCATGTAAAAGATTAAGACAAAATGTAACTGCAGATAATGAGGTCAACTGATTAGAACCACATTACTATTGCTCAATGGGGAGGTTGAAAATTCACTCCTCAAATATCATCTCTGAAAACATAAGATAAATTTTGTTATCCTTCTAACAAGCTGTTGTAATACTAGACTGAGATAAAACAGATCATGCTGCCCTCTTGTGCTAGACATGCACAGAAATCAACCCCTTTAATCCTGCAAGTGACACATGAAGAGGAATATATAAAGCACTCACTATGAAGTAGAAAATGTCCATGTTTTCCTCCTCACAGATACCTTGACATGCATGCAATTCCCTTAATGGGATATGAACAGAAGAGCAAAGAAGTTTCAAGAGAGTCAAATTCTACACTCCAAAAAATAAACAAATTCTGTCACCAAATGCAGACAAGTCAGATATGATAAAGCCCAAAATACAACCACATTATCTCACCATTCTTTCTGAATGCTGGATGACACTATTAGCTTAAGTCCCTTAGGATTATGAGCTCAATAGGGTTAGGTTAAGTGCTTAAGAAAGAGATGTTTATTAATAAGGTTTTTACAATGTGAAACATACTTAAAGCTGTAACATCTAACTATTTTTAGATCTGTATCAAACTATAAAAAGGTGAGATTTGTGCACATACAAACAGTTTTAGGTGGGAAAGGAGAAAGGTCCTCATATTCATCTTTGCTATGTACTCCAGGTTCCAAAAATACATTCAAATTCTTGTATCATGTTGGTAAGGTGCTTATTTCTATTCTCTTTACAACCTTACCCTCCCATATATCACTAATGCAATTTGAAAAGACAGATCTTGAACTCATGCCTAAACTGCTTCACAAAGCATAATTCTGTTAGAAATACGTAATCTCATTTATTCACCACGACTGGTTGGATCTACACCATTGGGAGCTGACAGACATGTCACGATTCACCACATATTTCCATTTCCTAATGTTGACTCCCTGATGCTGCTCATTAGTCTGTTTCCCCAATAAGAACTATCAAGAGCTTGGGATGTCTGTTTATTTAAGTTTCCTTCCTCAACTTTGGAATATGGATCATTGTGTGTTCAAAACACTGACTGTGGTATTTTCTTAATTGCTGATTATTTTTTGATAACTAAACCTGAAAAATTCAGTTCAGCAATTGCTTCTGCTAAGGTCTGAGAGACCTCACAGAAATACTAAGAACACACTGGATGCTTTAAATGACAGATATGAAACTGCAGTATCAGCTTTGCTAATATGGGATATGAAACCAACAGTTTGGCTTGGCTATTAACATTCACAAGCCTAGAAAAAGGAACCATTAATAATTTCAATTTATATTTAGCATGTCTTTCACAGTAAGGCATATTAAAAAAAAAAAAGAAAGAAAGAAAAAAAAAAAAAAGAAAGACCAAAAGACTCCTACTTAAAAAAACCTCACAACCCAATGCAAAAAAATAGCATCTGAAGTTCTAAAAGATAAATACACAATAAAAAATCCACCCAAATCAGACAATGAAACACAGATGTTAAAACCAGAATATCAGAGGTGCCACACGCTGCAGTTCTGAATAAGAGCATCGTCTCACATTTCATCTTTACCCTTTCCTTTTTTCCTTTTTCAAAAGATGTACAGATCAGAACAGCAGTACCTTTGCATGGTACCACGACCAAAAGAAAGATGAAGGGAAAGAAATATATACACATTTGAAGTTAATCTCTTATTATAATATATCTGCTGGTAAATTGAAACACACATCTGTAAGTCACGACAGCAAAACAGTGTGTGAATACCAGCGACAGGCAGATTTTATGAATGTAACTAATTCGAGCTTCACAGTATGTTACAAAGCATACTGTTATTTATTACTCTGCATTGTCCCTGATAGTTCTTAGTTTGTTATGATGAGCCAGGTTTATGGGCATTCTTACATGGTGATTACGTATTCCTTCAAATAATAGTAACTGCATATACTAATGCACAAACACGAAAAAAACCCAAACAAAAAAAGAGAGAAAAGGAAAATCCCTGCCTATCTGACAACAAATCCCATCAGTACCATGATTTTTTCTGATGTATGTGCTCTCACTAGCTCTCCACTAACCTGTCTCCTGGTCTTACAGCTTCACTTCCCATCCTTTGCAGTGGTCTTGAATTTACACCACCACAGACTCACAGTACAAGTAGACCATATAACACATAAGCCTTCAACTTCTGCAGTTGTAGGGGATTTTTTTGTTTAAAGGGAAAATTCAGTCACCTAATTACAAACATGAACCTTTTCTCCACATGAGTACTTGTTTTCTGAAAATACTACTAATTTCTTTGAAGCAATAAAGCCATCCCTATATGCCCTTACAATAATTAAACAGCCTCTGGAACTATGAGAACAAGTCTACCTTCCTTTTGTTAAGATGCTCAAGATTTCTGTTTCTCATGTAAGACTGGCTAGTAAATCAGTACCACCCCTACTTCCCTACTCTTCACCTGCTTCAGCTTCTCTCTCATTTCTCCTGAAGAACATAAGGATCTGGATTACAGTTTTAAACTGCATGCTTTATGCTTTTGTGCATTCTGGAAGGGTAAGTTACAGAGTGTCTCAAAACTGAAATACCACACATGCTTAAAATTATTTTTCAAAAGGGCAAGTAATTGTTGGGGTTAAGCTTTCAGAGAAAAGCACAAGAAAGGAATCCCCTACAAAATGCAGCACATACATTTGGCATATGGAAGACACCCTGTGTAACTGAATCAGGACAGCAAAGCAACTACCAGGTCAATGTACAACACCAAAGCCACAGGAAAATTCACTTTTCTGAAGACTGCAGTTGAAGAGAGTAAGATCAACCACCGATAAACAGTCAACATTCTGACTTTTAAATTTAACAAGATCACACTGGTAAATGTAAAGATTTTAATTAAAAGAGGCAAAAAAAACCCCAAACATAAATGTGCAAAAATATTCTAAAATCATAATTTCCCAGAAAAAGAAAATAAAATACAGTGGCCAGAATCAATGTGGTACATTAAATATTAAGAGGTTTTTTACTACCGAACTTACCTATAGGATTTCTGTCAAAAAACAAGACAGGGGCTTTCAAAATAGACTGAAACATTTTGTTGTGCAAAGTCTGACCAGAATTAACAAGAACTTGAAACACCAGAAGGCTTCTTATTATGCCAAACAGTATTGTAGCCACCGTTAAACCTGAAATTAAAAAAAAAACACATGGACAGAGCATGCATACAGATATGGACCTTTCATAAGGAAAAAAATTTAAATCAAAACTGAATTAAAACCAAATTTTGTTGACTTTTGTATATAGCAAGAATCCAAACTTAAGCCTAGAGACTCAGACTGCACACAGAACAGATATATTTGTCACTAGCTTCAGTTACTATCATGAATTTAAACAATTTCTCTCTTTTGGTTTAAAGAATTGGTACTTTATAGAAATGTAGGAAATGTCTGTTAACCCATGAAATAAATCTGTATTAAAACCTTATGCATAACAGCTCTGCTAAGAAATTCATTTCACAGTGCCATGTATAATTGTGGCTTGCAGAGGTCACTGTGAAGATTCAACATTTGCCAGCAGGTATTAACCAAGTAATATATACATGGCTATTTAGAGACAACCTTGAGTTATTCTCAATCAGCCCAAACCACTCATGCCATTCCTCCCCTTGTAAACCACATCAAATCATTCAAATTATGTGTATTTCTTTAACACAGTATAAGATGCATCCCTTATGCCATGTGAAATAGAGCCCTTCTAGGGAATTGGTCTGCAGGCTGTTTGTTTTTCTTTCTGGGCATACCTCCACTAATAAGGCAGGGGTGCTAGAGGGGAAAAGATGGAAACAAAGAATGGAGATTGCTGCTGCTCTGTTTGCTGTCAGTAATTTCCAGTGTGGCTGCCCAAATCCCCAGTTGAGGAAGGTCAAAAGTGAAGGTGTTAACTTTACACTTGGCAGTGCTTCTAGACTCCAGGTGATCTGCTCCAGAAACTAATCACAGCCACAAGACCAGATGCCCAGGCCTTGAGGACACCCTTAAGTTAGCCCCTAACTATCAACGTAAAAGATTCCCTGTTCTAAGGACAGGTGAAAACCAGACACAATTTGGGTACAGCTACAGCAACAGTATGAAAGAGTGAGGTTTTAAATTGTAGGATGTGGTTAAGTCATTCCATCCTGCTTACTGCTGTATCCTCCCAGGATGAAAGAAAAGGTATTACTCTTTCATTTGTCTGCTCACAGTTTATTGCCCATGTACTGTGTAGTGCTTTTTTTAAGAAAGCAAGCACATGGCTGGGATGAGAGCTTGTTTGCCTTGTCCACACAAGGGTTGGGTAAAAGAAGAAAACTTCTCCACGAGTAACTGCACGTACATGATCAGGAAAGCCAGGTCATGCAAAATGGGAGCAGAAGGGGTACTAAGCAGGAGGCTGTGGCAGAGCCCACACCTAACAGCAGACTGTGGGAGCAATGGAAGGAGAGGGAGCACGTCCTGGGAACCTCACATTTTTGTACAACTTCACTCAGACCTGGAAGCCACTGGAAGCTTCTGGGATGACCCTCACTGAACAAATCACGTGAAAATACCTAATGGCTGGGGAGGAACAAGACTTACTTTGAAGTCATTCGCCTATTCTGTCACACAGAAAATTTTTGCTTTCCACATTTACAAACTTACCACCTCAGTTTGAGAGAGACAAGGACTCTTTGTATGCTCACTTTATAGAAAAGGTGTAGAGCTGGTAGCTCAGTTCTTGACAATAGGGTTTGCCATTAACAGAAATTTTACTCTTCTAATTCTTTGTCTCATAGAAACAACAAGAACTAGGAAGGAACTACCATGGTGATTTTTTTTTTTACTTCTTCCAAACATTGAGAATCAGAAATAAAAATGTTCAATTATTTTGTACAGTTTCAGAGGTTATAGAAAAAGGTAAGTTAGATTATTATGTACTTCATAAGAACTGTACTATCTTTTTATAACTTTTTCAACTTCACTTACAATTTTGTGTAGCTAAATCAATGCTGTCTGTTCAACTATTGCAGTATCTCACTAAGCCATCTGAATATTTCAATATAAAGGTAACTTCTGCTATTCTGCTATCTAGAAAAAAAATTGCCTTAAAGGATAAATTTTTCCATAACATGGTTTAGGTTATACAGTCAGAGAAAGCCAAGTTTGCCACACTTAATCATACTGTGCAGTCCACTGGAACAGCTCATGAAATAAGACATTACACAGAGAAAATAAGAGCCAAGTTTATCTGGCTCCTAAACAGTTGGTTCCCAGGCCAAGCACAATGTTTTCTGTCAAGCACTTAGATCACGTGGATTCCTGAAAATAACCTCAAACAAAAAAATCCTCCACCTATCCTCTCACCCATGAGAGATGTTTTGGAATATATTCAACACATATTCTTCTGGTATTCCACCTGTTTTCTCAGACCTATCACTTACATCTCCATCAAGAAATTACCATGCCATACAAAACCTTACATCACTAGGAGTGCTAAATAGTCTGAATGCTAATGAGTCAGAGAGCATATTTCTGCATATGATTCTTCTGTGCTAATTTTTACCATATTTCAGAGCAGTTTTTCAAGATGTCTGGATGCCTGAATACAAGGATCAATGCCCTCTTTTGGATTTTCAGAAGCATATGGCTACCTATTGAAATATGTTGAAGTATTTGTTAACATACCGCTTTGCACACCCTAGGATGCTTGTTAAAAACTGGTTGTGCTGTGGCACTTCAGGACGAAAGTAGCCGTGCGAAGTTACAGAATAGCACAGAATGAATATCCATTTCTAATCCCTCTTGCCCATCCATATAATGACCAAAGATTCGGCTCAATGACCTATTAGTATAGACAATAACCACAACCTTACAGTGACTGACTTTTTTAATACTCAATTCCTAGTTTATTTTCTAAAATCCAGTCAAAGCAAATTAGAATGCATTCAACATACTTCTGTTAATATTTTATTTTGTTTATTCCAAATAATTCAGTCAGGAAGCAAAACTCAGGCTCCTAATCTGTTAAGACAGTACTCAGTTACTGCTAGAGATCATAATTCCCCACGTCACCATTGCTTTGCACCTCTCAAAACTGTTTACTATGCTAGGTCAGATAATAAATAGTTCTTGAGACACACACTCGTGAGTGTGCAATTACCTGCGTAAATTCCCAAATAAAAGTTAAGGTCTAGATGTTCAGTCTCATTCACTCCATTATTTCTATTTGTTGTGACATTTAACTTTTCTTGATGATTTGCCCTGTGGAAATGCATACAGAAGATAACAATCATCAAATCACAGCCTGCAAATATTCATGAGTACATTTAACTGCTTCTAGATTCAACTGTGTTGAAATCTTTAGTTCAAAAGATCCCATGTACTGATGTTGTCATGCATCACACCATGAGTAGAAGCAATCCCAGGCTACAATTCAGCATAGAGTTTAAATTCTGCTCCCTCCCCCGCCCCCAAAATGAGTGGAGATCAGAAAAGTTATCAAGCATATTCTGAAATGTCCTAGAAAGGTTTCCCACCATCACCTCTGCAACACTGATTTCTATTAGACAAGCAGCACTTGACTGAAAAGGCAGAAATGACTGACCAGTCATTATCATCAACTTACCAGTAAGAAAGCCACCAGTCCTGAAGCACATATGCCACCTTCAGTAAAAGAGGCAAATATAAAAATCATTTTATGAAATGAAAAACACATTAGAAAATTAAATTTCCTTGCTATTCTTTCATGCTCTCTGGGAAAACATCACATAGTCAGGAAAGTATGCCATCCAGTCTTTCAAGACCAGCAGCAATTTGCAAAGCACATCAGAAGGTGCATTAGAACCCTCTACAAAGAAATAAGTTACCTTAAATTACCTTACATGATAGCAAACTAAAGGAAAGCAATACACTTAAGCAAACAAACTACAGTAGCATTTCCTAATGTATGTTAATTGCACATTAAAGAACTCATTTTTCAGTTCCTAAATTTTCTACTAGAGATATTCCAAAATGCTTTTTGATTAACAAACTTTCTGATGTTACCAGTCTAGAAATTTGTGTTTACAGGAGATAATTACCAGACACAGGATTGAAGAAGGATGAGAGAAAAGAGGGAGGGAAAATTTCCTACTGCCACCTTCCTTCTATGCCGAGAGGTGACTACAAACTTTTAACAGGGTTATTTATCTCACAACACACCTCTGTTCACATGAATTTAAAGTTCTGAGCTGTCTACCGCAGAGATCTGATCTTACACAGCTATCTTTCCAACAGACTCAATTCAAAGACAAGCAAAAAGGAAGTAACATGTCTAAATATATAGCCTACTATTTTTTACAACCAAGATCAATCATTTCCATGAAATGAATGAAAGCTTTCTCATCAGGAAACGGGTAAAAGGCAATAAACTATCTCCATGCAGCTTCCTCAGCTCACTATTTCTTTCAGTAAGTTTAAAAATAATTTTCCTTGTTTAATAATTCTTTTACATACCTGCTACATTCTGCATTACACACAGTATTTGCCTATCCTCCTCACTGTCATATTCTGCCAAACACTGACCCTCCTTCTGGCCCATCTCATGAGCTACACTTATCAGCTGATGAGATTTTCTTTTAACACTTCTGTCAAGACTCTGTCCTCCCATACCCAGTAAATCTTTCTACCCTCTTCAACTGGAAACATACTGACTGTTCAGGTTTGTTAAACACTATTTTATACACCTTATGATTTTGTTCTCTAGCTCCAATAATTAGACTGGCTTATAATTTCTGTGTGATCCTAACAGTAAAATAATAATTTTATTGAATTATTAAAAATGTTGAAATAAGGATCAGTGCAAGAACTCTCAATGCTGTACCAAAACTCCATACTGATGTATAAAATTTGGTTGAGTATACTACAACATCATTAAAGGACACCATGCTCCCAAACATCTTAAACGGAACATCACAGTAACAAGCATAGACTATGTTAAAAAAAAAAAGGCAACTCTAAAATACATTCAATATTATTTGTGTCTCCCGACAACTTACCTGTGCCAAAATATTGAATACTAAAAGTATAAAAATCACAAAGTAGTTTGCTCCCGCAGTAAAATATTTTCTGTAAATCTTAAAGCTTATTTTTCCCTCAGAGCGACTCTCCTCTGGCACTGCAGCCAGGGCATTTTCAGCCTGAAAAAAAGAGAATAAAAACCATCAATCTTTCAGTTGCAGATTCAGACTAAGCCACTTGAAAGTCATGATTCAGAATTAACAAACAATTAACTAAGGAGATAATGTGATTATGCATCTAAAAACTTAGAACCACTGCTTTCACAAAAAAAAAAATTTAGTCTCAGTGCAGTAACGCTGAAAAATCTACTCTGCAAAATGAGACTGTGAGGGTTTTATTTTGTATTGCATCACAGAATGTAACATCACTTCATTTACAGCCAGACACATTTACTCTATCCAATAACCCAGGTTTTTCTTTTCTTATGTAACACCTTCAGTCATAACAGCTCTGGAAAATAAGGCCTTGTGACTTGGGAAAGATTCTGTTTCCAGAATGCAAGTGCGTGTAACCTTTCCTTTTCAGAATAGTATTTAAGAGTAAGTGCAAGTATGTGTCAAAATGTACAGAGGAATAAATTACCCATAAAGTTCTAATCACCTCCTTGTAAGTACCAACAAAGCCCCTGATAATATGGAAAACAAGTAAAATTACAAATGACAAATCATATTAAGCCCTCATTAGATGAGGGACAGTGGAAGACCAAAAAGGCAAAAATGAGACAAGCTAAAAAGGTAAAAGACCTATTCAAATGATCAGTATTCTGTTTGGGGTTTTTTTTAACAGTATGTGTGATAGAAAAACTAGAGCCAATTCTGTGGACATTTAACACTTGATTTTGTTGTCAGCAGTCATGGCTGTACAAGGGCAGGGGAATCAACAGACCTGACACAGATATGAAAGGAGAAATCCCACTTACTCACCCATAAAAGAAGAAAAGCCTATCTTGGTTTCTCCACTCCCCCCCACCCCCATCCAACAGCTCTAGTGATGATAAAAAGTTTGGCACACCTTTGTAGATCTAATAGTGGAGCCACCTCTGGGACATTAGTAATGTCAGGTTTACTGCTTTGAGTAAGTTTAGTAAGTTTGGGGAGGTTCAGGTAAGTTTACTGATCTGGGGCATGAAACCATTCTTCCAAAAAGGTATGAGAAAGCCGGGAACATTCTTTTTATTTGGTTTTGTTTTGCGTTTCTTTTTCCCTTGCTTTCTGTCGCTGCTTTTCATATATATGTCATAACACAAAGGGGGTAAAGGATCAGAGATGCACAGGGATTATTTGTTCCATTTGTTCCCTGTGTTCTGTGGATGCAGAGCTAGCACAAGTCTAGCAGGGGTACAGGGCTGCTGTGCTGTTTTACACGAGCGCAGAACACACCAGTAGAAGGCCACCTCTGGCAAAAAAAAACTTTATGGCTGCTTTTGCACTGTGCAGACCAAGGGATAACAAGGCACCTGGTAGCCCAACTGGCATCGTACAAAGCATTCTGTTTTCACCAACAGAAAGGCTGTGGAGTAATGCAGTGGTGTCCCAAGGTTACCCCCTCAGGGCCACCTCAAGACCATGTGGGTATGTTAATACCTGCCATGCAAATGTAGACTTGGTATAAAGCTACTGCTTATGCATGCATTTCCCAGAGCTCAGGATTTGAGGGAAAGTGTTCCTCTGAGCTCAGCACTATACAGACACACAGAACCCACCCAATACAGTGGTACTAGCTCTTTAAAGCACTGCTGTCAGAGGACAGGATGAAGGAAGCACATTGTGGTGCCTTTGGACACCAACAGGAATGTTTCTTGCATCCCACAAAGCTGATGCTGAACCTGAACAAACTCACCCTGCTGGGTTTGAACAGAACAGGGCAGAGCTGTGAGCTGCCTGCCCTCTGCAGCCCAGGTGGCAGGACTGCCAGCCAAGAACAGCACTGGGCAGATCCCCCATGGGTGAGCTCTCACCTGCAAATGCAATCCAACAGTCCCTGAAATTCAAACGCAGTGGAGAAAGCCCTTCTCAAAGTTAAGTTAAAAAAACCAGCCAGACAAGAATTGAAACATGTCTACCCTTTAAACACTCACAGGTGGTTGCTCCACTGCTCCATCTTTCTGTGAGTGGACAGAAGAATCCTGGGACCAGACAGAGGACTCTGAAAAGGTTCGGCTCCGGGCAGACTTCAGGTTGGGGGTTCCTGGAACCGATGGCTGTTCTACCTCCTCATCTTTTTTCAAAAGGGAAGCAAAGTCGATGCCAGATCTCAGGAACTCTGAATAGGTACCTTTCCCCACCATTTTACCCTACAATTAATATAAGCTGTGATTATCTTCATTATATACTTTCTGTAAAGGATAATTTTCCCTATCTCTCCTTGCTGCCTCTAGAGCTCTGCAGTTGCTGAGCACCTATCCCACAGCAGTAACTGAGCTGAAGCCTCTAACTCCCAGTTCCTCATTTAGAAGAAGATCAGAAATAAGATCCTCACCCCCTAACCAATCCATTCCCTGCAGCTAACCAGGCCAAACAGCATACAAATGGGATGACAAAAGTCCCAGTTACAGCCAAGTGGGAGTTACCTCCTTGGAAAAGCTGCAGGATACAGCCATGCAGCTTTAGGACAAGCTACTGAACTACAGTACATATTGTAGATTTACAGTACATGTTGGAGTTTTATGTAACTTCAGGCTAGGGGTAAACAGCAGCTTAATTTTCTGGTCCTCACACAGCTGTACAAGGAACAGCACTGACCATTTCCGCACTTAATACAGCTCTATCACAAATTTATTTCTAGAAAGCCACTGTAACTTTTAAAAAAGTCTAAATGAGAGGAAAAAGATGGCTAGTGTCCTTTTTTGCAGCTTTGTGATGCATCAAAAGTAATTTCAAGTATTTCACTACCCAACCTTAAAAACAAAACACAAAGAACCCAAACAGCTGAAGTTCCCCCCTCTACCCTGAGTATCTGGTACAACAAAGTTTGGAAGGAAACAGCTTCGCTGAAAGTCTGCTCATTCTTGAAGGTATCTGTGAACATTTCTCAGCCTTAATCTTAAAAAGAGACTGGTTGCAACATCAACATAGTTCTTAATTCACACAAGAGTGTAAGAAACAAGTAAAAGCAAAGTCTGAAAATAAGTAATTCTCTTACAGTATATTACATATATGTAAGATAAAATTCAGTATGTAAGTCTAGGTATATGCATGATAAAATTCAGAAACAGATTTTTCAGGAAAGGTATTCTAACAAAAATCACCTTTAGTTAGTAATTACAAGTCTTTAAAAACATATATGGTCATTAGTAGACAGAATATATATTTACAAACTAAAAATAAAAATGTTTAACTGTTTTTTTCCACTCTTAGATGAAAAAGGATAATTAGAAAGCATGAGTTATCCAAGTATAAACACTGAAATCACTTACATCTTTCAAAATTAGAATCTGACTTGCAGCACGGAGATATTGCAACTGGTGAGTCACCAAAACAGAGATCTTCTGGTGTAAGGCCTGACAAATACATCTACAAAGAGATGGAAAAAATAATTAAAAAGTTAAATGTCCTAGAACTTTATGACTATTTCTGGAAATTGTCTTCAATTGTATGGTGAAAAAAAAGATGTACATGCTTATAAGATTTATAAAAATTACACTTAATAAACATGTTCCTTATTTAACTTTGTAAGTTTTCACGGTAGTGAAAAAAATTTTCTTATTTCTGGTCTACAGTGAAAGAGGAGGAAATCTCTTAAGGTCATTTCATTAAAATGGTCTTATCCTTCTAGCAAATGTACAAGTCATAAGCTGAGTTACAAAGAGGGTATTTAACAAAAAACTAACAGAAAGAGGAAGCAGGTCAACATACTGTGGACAATTATGGAAAAATAGAGCCAATAAAAGCAACTTCTCTGAAATGAACTTTCAGAGCACCTGGAACTGAGCACCTCAGAGTTCTGGAGAAGTAAACAGTACTACTAATTTTAATTACATCTAGGTATGTGGTGAGGTAGAGCAGCAAGATTCTTCAACTATCTCTATCTCTGACCTTTTCCCATGGAATCAAGGCTTACCTCCCTCTCCAGTACCTGCTTACCCTAGAGGCTTCCCCAATAGTTTTGGATTTGGAGAGCAGAATGAAGAGACTTGGCACACAAGAGCCAGTCAGCAAGTGCAGTTCAAACCCGTACAGTTTCAGCAGAAAATAAACCTAGTATCTTTTCAGCAGAGCCTTGAAAGGCCAGTAGAGAAAAACAAAACAAAACAAAAACACACACACACACAAATAAAATAAAATAAATAAAATAAAAAAAAAAACTAAAAAAAAAAAAACCAAACCCAAAACAAAACAAAACAAAAAAAACCAAAAAAACCCAAACAAACAAAAAAAACCACCACCAACAAAAAAAACACACAAAAAAACCCAACCACACAAAAAAACCCCACTACCAACAACAAACAAAAAAACCCAGCAGTGGAGCAATGGTTTTACAAAAGGACTGCAAGCATGCTCCTCATGTACAACCGGAACAGCACAGACACCACTAAGATCCAACACTTCCAACAATTTCATTGCCTTCATCCCCACAGTAACACAGCGGGGAGTCAAACCCTTCAAGGGGACGCCTCTTTCTCAACTATTTGCTATCTTAAGAAAACAGATCTTTTCTAGAACCAAAGTGTCCAGTGAAGGTGTGTGTACATGAGCATTCTCCATTTGGATCAGCAGTGCCTTTTTGAAGATCTTCTCCTGTTTGTATCAACTCTTATCTGGGGATCTTATTAATGCTTACAAATATTTGAAGGGTGGGTGTCAAGCAGAAGGGGCCAGTCTCTTTTCAGTTGTTCCCTGTGACAGGACAAGAGGTAATGGTCACAAGGTGAAACAAATGAAGTTCCACCTCAACACGAGGAAAAAATTCTTCACTGTGAGAGTGACAGAGCCTAGAACAGGCTTCCCAGAGAGGTTGTGAAGTCTCCTTCTCTGGAGACAAAATTTTAAGACCTGCCTGGATCTGTTCCTGTGTGATCCTGCATTGTCAGGGGAGTTGGACTCAATGATCTCCAGAGGTCCCTTCTAAGCCCTACCACTCTATGATTCTATGAACGCAGCCTGCTGTTGTTCATACTGTTGAGGGGTACTGGGTCCCATGAACCAGACTTCTAGAAAAAAACATTAGGGAACATGTACTTTCGTAGAGTTCCCCATTGGCATACAGCTGACAAGGAGTAACACCTGAAGGGCCAGTCTACATCCTGTTCAAAGCAGAAACTTCTGAACTGCACAGGAACACTGGCACTGCACGTTGCTCTCCACACATTTCATGGCTCATTTTCACTAACATGGTATCATTTGCTAGTGTGACTGACACAGGAGTGTGGCACCCACCACGGAAGAAAATCAAACAACCTTCCACACACAAATTCTCTCCCCCAATTCTCAAAAAAAAAAATACAAAAAACCCCACAGCAATTCAACAGTTCAAATTCAATGCAGAAATGCAAATAAACAGTAAGAGGAGTAAGGTAGAAAAAGAATATGAGTTTAACAGCAATGACATCACATTGCTTCCTGTGTTTCACACATTCATGTTGTATATCCAATTAACTCCTTACACAGCTTTTAACATCTATTTTATCACTCCTAGAGTACTATAAAATGGTTAGTACTTGTACTAGTCAGCATGTAATACAATTTCTGCATGTAGCTAGTGCTGCAAAGATATTGTGCAGTAAAATTAAGTTTAAAGTGACAGTCTTCCTAAGAAAGTTATAAGCTTGCTGTGCAGTATTCAATGAGTGACTATAAACCCATGATGACATTCTTAGGTGGCCAAGATAACAATTAATCAAGGTATTTTCAGCAGCATAATTATTTCACAGAATCACCAGGTCTTGGTGCGTTTTGAATGTCTCCAGACAACGAGACTCCACAACCTCCCTGGGCAGCCTGTTCCAGTGTTCTGTCACCCTCACTGTGAAAAAGTTTCTCCTTACGTTTACATGGAAACTCCTCTGTTCCAGCTTGCACCCATTGCCCCTTGTCCTATCCTTGGACGTCACTGAGAAGAGCCTGGCTCCATCTCCCTGACCCTCACCCTTGAGATATTTCTAAATGTTAGTACAGTCACCCCTCAGTCTCCTCCAAGCTCAAGAAACGCAGCTCCCTCAGTCTTCCCTCATAAGGCAGATGTTCTACTCCGTTAATCATCTTTGTGGCTCTGCACTGGACTCTTTTGGGCAGTTCCCTGTCCTTCTTGAACTGAGGGGCCCAGAATTGGACACAATATTCCAGATGCAGCCTCACCAGGGCAGAGTAGAGAGGGAGGAGAACCTCTCTTGACCTACTAACCACACCTCTTCTAAATACACCCCAGGATGCCATTGGCCTTCTTGGCCACAAGGGCACATTGCTGGCTAATGGTCATCCTGCTGTTGTCCACCAGGACCCCCAGGTCCCTTTCCCCTGTGCTGCTTTCCAACAGGTCAGTCCCCAGCCTGTTCTGGTATATGGGGTTGGTCTTTCCCAGATACAAGACCCTGCACTTGCCCTTGGTATATTTCATGAGATTTCTCCCTGCCCAACTCTCCAGCCTGTCCAGATCTTGCTGGCTGGCAGCACAGCCTTCCAGTGTTGTCAGCCACTCCTGTGTCACCAGCAAAGTTGCTGACAGTGCACTCTCTTCCCTCATCCAGGTCACTGACGAACATACTGAATAGTACTGGTCCCAGTACCAACCTTGAGGGACTCCACTAGATAAAGGCCTCCAACTAGACTCTGTCCCACTGACCACAACTCTCTGCCTTCTATCCTTCAACCAGTTCACAATCCACCTCACTACTCGATCATCCAGACCACACTTCAGCTGTGAGGATGCTGTGGGGGATGATGTCAAATGCTTTACTGAAATTAAGATAAACCACATCCACTGCTCTACCATCATCTATCCATCTACTTGAACAGTTGTAACTATTTATACAGCAAGCTCTTTGTGGGAGTATTATTCTGGTGTGGTTACTGTCCGCCCTCTGAGCAGTCACTGAAACAAGCCAAATGGCAACAAGAGCAACAGCTGAAGACACACAACAAAACATAATCTTCCACAAAACCTAACCAGAGAACTGTACAAGGATCAGAGAGGTTACAGAACATATACTTGCCTATTAGGAAATCAGCCAAAAGAGAATATATCAGGTATTCACCGTGAAGATCTAGCTTTCCTCTACATAGTCCCACAGCCTATAGATCACTTTGATCCCTGAATTTTTCATGTGCCAGATGTATGTCTAACAGCTTATTGGGATGGAGTAGCCACTAGAAAATCCAATGTCTGAAAACCTTTAAATCTTGATCCTGAGTCACAGCGAGCCACGTGCAGTTCAAGTTTTCATTTGGAGAGGGAAAAGAAATAAAAAAAGAAAAAAGAAAAAAAAAGCAGGTTATCACAGCATCAAAGAAACCAATTAGAACTGTCAGAGCTGTCAGCACAGCATCCCGAGTGATCTTGATCTCAGGAGAGAAGACAAAAATGACCTCTGTGAAATACAAATTTCCTCTGATATATCAGGTCATTCAGTTGAGTATTTCTTAAAAAAAACCCAAACAAACAAACAAAAAAAACAACAAACAAAAAAACAATCTCAACAACTCTTGATTTGATGTCTATCTGGGTAGAAAGAAGCTAGCTGAATAGTTTGTTGATAACAGGTGAGTAGAAAAATTGTTGTCACAATTCACTGGCATAAGCACAGGCAGGAAAAAATCACAACAAAGAGCTCATACTTAAATCTATTACTGAGTTAACAACTCACTGCTCAGACAGTTCACTAGAATATTTTGCCATTTAAAATAATGTATCATCATAAAGCTAAGAAGTTGAAAAAACGAGTAAAATATTCAGTATATATTTAACATCTGTTTCAAAATATCAACCTACTTGAGCTTTAGATTCAAAACCTTATCTTTGGATTTGTTTTGTTTTTTTAAATACTCTATCTCCCCTCTGACAAGATCCCTTCTGCAGTTTACAGTATTAAGTTTGTACAGTGCCTTTGCTGCCACAAAAGATTGAAACCAGAATTCAAAGAGAGGCTCATTAAAACCAAAGGGCTGGCAAAAAAAATGGAGTTTGCTGAATTCTTATTAGTAAAAAATTGGTATTGTCTTGGACTTGCAAAAGAAAAAGCACCCCACACATGAAAAAGCCCACCAAAAAACCCAAAACAAAACAAAACAAAACCAACAAAATAGTCCATAAATGTTTATGTTTTTAAATGGTTTACTAAGGCTTAGTTTCAGAGCTAGGTTAATGGTTGGATTTGATGATTTTAAAGGTCTCTTCCAAAGAAAATGATTCTACAATTCTATGATTCACTGCACATCTACTTTTAGAAATACTGCCCTATGCAGCTGAAGAAAAGCAACCATCAGTGCTAGGTGAGCCACCCGATTCTAGGGGAACCACAACCTGACAGTGTCTCTCTCTCACTGGCAATGCAGAGAATCCAGGGAAAGCCTGTCTCAACAGTGGACAAGCCTGGTCCAAGGGTTCAAATGTCTGCTGAAGTACACCCAGGTGTCACCACCACTTTGTCATTTAAAACTCCATAAAGTTCACCTTCCTTGTGCTTCTCCATTACTACTCTCTCAAGGGGCATACACAGACTATGGGCACATTTAATGCAAGGCAGCAGAACAAATTACTGAACAAAATGGAGTCACCACTGCCCATTTATTAACTATACAAGCACACACAGACATGCACAAACAGCCAGAAGTGATGTGAACAGAGAGGAACAAAGGTTCTTCAGTCTCTTCAGTGTAAGGAAAACAGGGATGAAGGGACTATGAAAAGCATGTCCTCTTCCCCAGCTAAGAATCAATTTAAACTTAAACCATTCCTGACAGATGTTGGATAAATTATTTTATGTGTACATTTGTTAGTTTGATGATGAAGAACAGAAATTTCAATATCCTTGAAAGTGTATTCCAGGGGCAAGCTACTTTTACCATTACAATTCTATTTTCCCTCTAATGTCCAAGTTTCTATCTTCTGGTACAATTTATGTCTACTGCCTCCTGGAGGACAGCTAACCAGTTTATACCTGTGTGCACAGTCCTTTACCCAGGAGCTGCTCCAGGTCCCCTGGAGGCAGAGCAGGAGCTCAGTGCCTGTCAGGAGAGGCAGTGGCACTGTTCCCACCTGGCCAAAACTGCATCCCCA
>JANHGN010002314.1:71392-85348 GCA_024605025.1 Megaceryle maxima
TATTTTATTATTATGCCTCTTTTTTTCCCTTCAGACCCTGCAAAAATAAAATCCCCCAAATTTTCTGTTTTCCTTTTCTTATAAATGACAGATAGTTTTCTGTCTCTTGTTTTTTGGTTTGGTTTGGTTTATTTTCCACCTTTTCTTTTCTACTGCCCCTCAACACACAAATGTTCTTCATGGGCTACACTGGAATCTGAAGCTGGCCTGCATTTTTTGGAAGCAGACAAAATTGAAACATCATTCCTGTTGAGACTTTACGGGTACAAACATAATAGGAGGATTACTTTACCTGTACCACCAGAAACACTACTGGTCATAAATCCTGTAACACAGTTTCCTTAACAAGACCATGACACTGCTGACTCGTACTGGATTTGTGACCTACCACCTCCTTTTCCATAGAACTGCCACGCTACTGATCCCTGCTCACTGTACGTTTGTGGAGTGAACTCTGTGCACATATCCCTGCTGTGTGCATCTAGTAATTCACATCCTGTAACCATGACTTTGTGTGTGAATCCCTGCCCATCTCCAGAACTGCATGAAGCATTGCTTGGTTTTCTATCATCTGAAAATGTAGCATCAATGACCTTCATTGATCATCAAGAATACCAGACTCAGGATAGATCTCTCCAGAAATTACACTCTTTCTATTCAATATAAATAAACAAGCAATATTTTAAGCGAACAAACCTAAGTAGCAGAATATGATCACCCATTAAAAAAATCCATTGCACTCTGACAGCAAACTTCTATAGAGTTTAAAAAAAAAAAAAAAAAAAAATTAGCTTGAGCTATGATACTGCAATTCATGCAACAGGGAAAACACTTCGAAGGGGGACTACAACAGCACAGTGCTCCTCTGTGCAAAGGCAGTGTCTTGGCACTTCCGTGCATTTGAATCTGCATTTGTTCTTCCTTCCCTATCAGGTTTTCTTTTCTTTGAGACAAGTTGTTCTTTTATCTTTCTTAAGTTTTTATCTCCAAGAACCAGCTTTCTTTCACCTCTGCAAAGTGTCTCTTCTTTAATGATTCCACTTTCTTCCTTACCCTTCTCTTTGCCTCTCCTTTCTGGAAGTTCACATGCAAGTTTAACTTCACTCTAGTTAATACTTATATTCATTTCAATGGAAATAACCACTGAAATGAAATTGAAGCATATGCAGAAGTGCTCACAGGCATAAAGCCTTTGTTACATTAATTTACTTACTACATTTTCTTTCCTCTTCCTTCCCTTTAAATTTAAGTGTTTGAGGGAGAACAATCTCCCAGTTGGTTTTGTACATTTTGAGGTTTAAAAAATTTCAGAACAAAAAAAAAAAAAAAAAAAGCTGTGATATGTTTGCCAGAGACAAAAATAAAGAACCTGCTTCTACTATGCCGTTTCTATTTCTGTGCTTACCTTGCTAACCATTTATCCCCATCTCCTGACAAGTCTCATTCTCCACTGGGCTAATGCATAAGGGCAACTGGTCCACAAAATCCATTGCCCTGTCCCAGGCACCAGCCAGCAGTGGAAGGCTGGAGAAAGTATATAAGCAAACACACAGTGATGCTTCCAGAGTCCATATGTTAGGGATCTTCTGAGCCAGAGATCTTAGCATTTAAATAGCTTTTTGTGAACTTGTCCTACACAAATGTGCATACATCGCTCTGAAGTCAATTTCTGGTTTAATATATATAATAATGTTTCGCAACTGCACTCACAGACCAGTAAAGCACACAACTACACTGGGGTTCTGCAAGTGGTTTTTGGTTTTTTTTTATTTGCATTTCTATTGCATGATTTAAGGAAGAAAAAAAAAACCCACTATAAAAACCACATACATTATTGTGAGACAAAACTGTAAAATTTTACAGTTTTTTTGAAAATACACAAGATACAGTCATCACACTTGGGCTTTTCACTTTCTGGAAAAATAAACAACAAAATACCTTAAACCCCTAAAACTCAAGCAGTACTACTACACATTCATACCTTATAAAACATATTCTCCACAATAAACACAACAAAGCTCTGCAGTGGTATCAGAGGCACAATGAGCACAGACCAGCTGTGCAGCACAAAGTGGGAGGCCTTAGAGATAGCCTTGATTCAGAGAAATTCTACCTGAGAGGGAGCAGAGTGAAATCCTTAAATTTACAAATCAAGCCCCCTGTACATGTGCCATCAGTGGACAAAGCCTGTAATATGTGTGTGCCTTTAAACACAGCACTGGCAAGTACAAGCCAGAGTTACCTTTGCTTGGTTCTTCTGAAACAGTCACTGTGTTTGCAAGCCCTCTACAGAAACAAGAACACACCAGCTTTCAGCTGCTTGCTTTACAGGACTGATGAGCTCCACTTGCTTTTAATTACCTACACCACCATAACAACACTTTTTACTTAAAGGTTCAATGTTACAAGACATCTACAAGCATAACCCACTTTGAGAGATATGAGACTGGAAGCATTCAAGGACTCCTAAAGGTTCAAAAAAATCAAATTACTTTAAACAGACAAGGTAACTATTCATATTTGTATATCTAAATAAATAAATAAATCTTTTTGTCTTTTTCCCTACTTCATTTTGCTCTTCCCCTCAAGGACTCCTGAGGCTTAAGTAAGAATACACTGAGGAATTCAGGATCTCTTAATCCATGCATTTCCCATGATGGAATTTCTCACTCTCTTTTGCCATCAATTCAATTCTTCCTCACCTTTTTTTGCAATTACAAAGGACACCCTTGCTACAAAACCATGCCAGCTCCCTTCCCTCTCTTGCAGAGGAATGCTCAGTTATCTCAGATGGCAATGGAGAGACTTTATCTTTCAGGACACCTGATCAACTTGCCAGGTGACTCTCCAGTCAGCCTCAACATATGGTTATCCCACAACCCATTGCCCCATTTTATGTCCCCTGAGTTCCTGTGGGAGGCCACTGCCTAGTTCCAAGGTGCTTCAGCTAAACAGATGCTGAAGTTCATTACTGTGCTATGATAAATGCAGTAATTTCTTCTGCAGATTTTATCTAGCTCCAGAGGCAAAACTGAGAGAGAAAAATCAAATGACCATAAGTTCAAAATAACTTCCTGCTAAAAAAAAAAAAGATTTGCAGAATTCTGTTTGATAGTAGGAATGATACACCTGTACATACCACTAACGAGTATCATCACAACTTCAGGTCTGATCTAAAAAAAAAACCTCTAAACTGTCCTGCAACTCTGTCTATTCTTACAAGCACAGAAGAGGAACAGAAAGAAATCAGGCTGATCATCAACTGAGACTGGCACACAGCTCCTGTCACTGGAAAAAGATAGAAGTGAAGAACAGTATCTAGAGAAGAGCATCTGTCTCAATAGATTGATGGAATATAAATCACACTCTTAAAACCACCATTTTTGAGTCAGCATCAACTGATGAGGCACAATTTAGTTTCTATCCAAGGGTGATCTGAAACCATATAATCTACAGGAATACATTCACAAAGATGCACAAGGACAGCAGGAAATTTCCTGGGATCCAACCAAAACTGAATTATTTTCTTATAACATCACAGGCTATTCCAAACTTTATCATGCGGCAAAACATGCTACTGTATCTGCATGGGTGGCATTCATTTAACAGCTATAGGTCTCAAAACACTACATTCCTTAAAAGTTAATGAAAACTATATATGCATATACATATATATAAAATATATGCACTTATATGTGAATATGCTGGTGCCTCCCCCTTCGGAAAAGGATGAAGCATGCCTGCTGTTAACTATCAAGAGAACTCACAGGAAAAGAAGCTACAAATAACAGAAAAATAGGGAAACTCCAGTTTATACCTTAGTACGCCTCAAGGATTCTGACTAGGAGAGAGAAAATCATCAGAAAACTGGCTTTATCTGCTCCATCATTCACAGAGCAACTTGTCCGTATTATGGAGAAATTCTTAAGAGACATAACCCCTTAATAATAATATCACATACTGTTTTCCCACTGGAGCTGTGCTACTCACATTCTTTCTCATTTGGAAAGCATTTATATATATTAAACTGTTACTGCAGTAGCTTAACAGAATGGGGAGAAGCAGCAAATGTAATGAATCAGCCACTGACAGACCATAGCTTCAGGGAATTACTAGGAACTTACTTACCTTTGAGGTAAACACACAGACTAGAAACTTCTAAAAAAAAAATCCCAACAGCTTAATATAAAATTCTAAGGGGGGGAGGGCAGAGGAGGAGTGAACTGAACAATATCCACTTCAGATTCTCATGCAATAATCCCGTTTCTTCCATCTCACCCAATGTTTTATGCCTTGCAGTTTGGACTCCTGGGGGAAGCTTGTATGACGTGGTGTCTTGGACATTCCTCTGCACCCATGTTGTAGGAGATCATTCTTCACTTAAGTGCTCTCTCTCTTCTTCACATTTCTATCACTATTCAGGAAGCATTAAAGAACATGCCCTGCCTTGTTTTTCAAGGCAAGCTACTGAACACAACTCTCTCCCCATGACACCCAGTACCTTTTACACCTGCCACGAAGGCCTCAGAAGGCAACTTCTGCTTGTAAAAAAGCCTGCCCTAAAATCTTGAACAGGGAGCAATCACTTAGTTTTCCTTGCCACTACTACTCCACCCAGTCCATTTTTTCCAGAAAATGCTTCCAATCTGCATCTATCTGCTTTGCTCAAACTGATCTAGAGTTGGGGAGAAAGAGTAAATGAAAGTAAAGGAAGCACCTCTGCTAGTTTTCCCAAGTTCCAAATTCCTTTTCAAGACGCCGCTGTACTTCCCTGGTTTCCTCTTCCTGGAAAGACCTTTAAGACTTTAGGGAGAGACAGATTAACAGCTCAGCTGGGTGCGCTTTCAGAACTCAGGCATTGATACAATCAGATGCTGGAGTTATAGAGTGATCTTGTGTAGAAACAGAAAAGCAGCAGCTAAAGCTGAGATGGCTTCAACTGGCATTAAAGGTATTTGATAGAGCACGTGAACTACAGAAGTAATGAACCCCATCTATCAGTTGTGGCAGGGGAAAATGATCTTGCACAGACTAACGAACATAAAGCCTATGCATCATAAAATTCTCACTCCATACTGGCCAATGGACCCAAACAGTAGCCATTTGAAGAAATCAGTAAAATAAAATGTTGATGGGTTTTCAGAGAGATCTACAGATTTGAAACTGCAAACATAAACAGGATGTACAATTTTGAAATTTAGACACTACAGGCTTCGCTCAATGGGGAAAAAGAACATGCATGCAATGATAGTTCATGTAAATTCTGTGACCATTTCTGCAAGACAAGGTTTTATGATTGTCTGGGAGTGGACAGGAGGGAGCAACAGTAAGACCAAATTAATCCATGTATTTGGAGCACGGAATCCAAAGGATGTAAGTTTGCTCAAGAAAAAGCTCTCATTTAAAGCTTCAACTAAAGCCCACTGAATTCAATCAGTGGATTTTTTTCCTTCTAATAAATTCTAGATTATAGCTTTTGATACTGCAGGCTATGAAGAAGCAAGGATGAAACACTGGCTGGGAATAACTGGATTATTCTCATACCCATACCCACTATGTGCCATACATTAAGCAGTTTGAAAGAAGAGAGAGATGGAGAAGAAGGAATTTACTGAGAAGGGAACCTGACTTTTAATGAACACTCTCCTTCAGAAATGGAGGAGGAAGGTCGAATCTCCTTCTCTTTTATGCTTAGTTTATATATTCTCTTTTCTTCTATTTCTGCTCTCCATAGTCTACTCTGCAGGCCACAAGTTCCCTTTTTCACTTACCTGAGGTGAAATTTCAACCATTCAAGAACCAAAATGAAAAATCACTCAAGAATCTAAGAAAGTTCTGTCCTTAGCTGCTTCAATTAAATGCTTATTATTACAGAAATAAAGCTGCAGAAAACTAGAAGGTGATTTAAAATTTCACTCCATATCAGTCTTTACTCAGTATTCATAAACCCCAATATTCATAAACTCCAATACTCGTATATGAAATCTGACATCTTCCACAAGAAAATGGCACGTATTTCCTTAAAAATAATTCTAATTACAGTATCTTCAAAACAGACCTTTACAAGATTTCTAAAACAAAGAAAAAAATGAAAGACACACTGGAAAAAAACTGTCTTTCCCATGCATAAGACAGAGGAAAAATAAATGCAGAAAGTGAATGCATTGTTTTGTTATGAGATTCATCTCCCCAAAAATTGCTTTCTCAAGTTTTTCTATAAGGCATTAAAGATAACTGTTGTATTTTAAATTAAAATAAAGCAGTAACATACTTTTCAAACAAATGTCTTCCAACTTCAGCATCTACTGCACTCAGTGGATCATCCAAAAGATAGATGTCTGCATCTTGATACACAGCTCTGAAAGGTTTAAGGAAAAGTCAGTATCACAAAGTCTTACATTTGTTTACTTTAGTCACTAAAGTCTGACAACTTGTAAATTTCAGAAATAGTAAATAATACTAGCCTGGCCAGATTCACACGAGCCTTTTGTCCCCCACTCAGCGTAGCTCCACGATCTCCTATTACTGTTAGGTCACCATCTGCTAATAATTCCAAGTCCTGTGAATGTGAAAGAATGAACAGAAAGATTTTATTACTTTTTTTTTTGGTCATTTTAACTTCAAAGATCAGCAAAGCTCCTTCAACATAACATTTTCTTATTTGAAAAGTATAAATTTATCATAGCACATTAAAGTACAAGGATTCATACCAAATGAAATATCCACAGTTACTTTATGTTTCTGTACCTTCAGCAAAAGGAATTAGGAAAGCAGGTAAACCAGGTGAGATCTTAAAAGTTCACTTTTTCTACAGCTTGGCCAGATGGGAGTGCACTACTATTTTTAGTTTTACAAGGAACATTTGCTGATAATTCAGAAAAATCAAACTAAAAATAGTATAACAGTAAATTATTTTTTAGTAAAACAAAATGAGCTGCCACAATAAACAAAACTGAACTATTATCAGTAAATTTTCTTCCATTTGCCAACGTCCCCAAGAACTACATTATTTTTATTCTTACTTCACTGTATCCAACAGAAATAACCACAATATTTATCACACAAATTTATTTATGGGGCTTAGGTCTACAAGTAGGAGAACAGTGTTCCATGTTATATTATTCTATTTCCTATTCAGAAAATATAGAAATTTTATATTAAGCTATAGAACATATATGAAAAGTTTATTCAGAGTTTTTATAAGATACATAAATACAGAAGAAAACTATGAAATCAAATCTACCATCAAATATGAAGTGGGTTTTTTTTCAATGCAGTTTGCTGTCTTCTAAAGTCACTAAAACCTTAACTTTAGACAACAGCATATGACTGAGTATCTGCAAGATAAAAAACTCTACCATGTGTAAAAACCTCGCAAAATTTTTTTCAGCATTAACCATCTGCTTTTCACCTGTGTTGCTGCTGACAGGAATATTGTAACATGCTGCATAAAACCTTTTTAGCTGCCAAGCAAAATATCTGTTTCTTGACAAATCTGGCTTAATCCTCTTCTATATCTCATGTCACAAACTCCTTTGCCCACAGACCTTTCAAAAATACTTTTTCATAAAACTACTCGGGCTCAGCAAGTTCTCCACTATATATATAGCACTAAGGTTCTTTTGATAGGCATTAGCAATGCGTAACACATGTATTACAGGACAATTATTTTTAAAAACCATATAGGATATTTAAAAAATGGAAATCACAAACAGTGCTAGCTTGATCATTTGTTTTCTACATTTTATTGTATGTACACACAAACACCATAATACCAGTGAAAAGGGCTAAAGGTGATTATGAAATTGGATGAGGACTAGCCTTTTCCAAATTTCACATAGGCTACATCTCCCTCTAGTGCAAGTTTTAGGAATTACAAGAATGTGCTTACACATATTCTATGTATTTCTCTTAAGAGATAGGATTTATTTCAGATGCTACTAACACTAATCAATTCTATATATTATATACTGCAGCATGTACCACAAGTCTGAAAGAACACCAAGACAAAAATAAAGATTGTGAAAATAAAATACACAAAGAGAAAACTATATACCTTTTTAAGGGCACAGACTTTTAAAACTTTTTCGTATTTTTCTTTCTCGTATTCCTTGTCAAACAGTATATTACTTCTTACTGTACCAGAAAACACCCAAGGCTGCTGAGAAACATACGCAATTCTTCCCGTAACATTTATCAAACCTTTGTCTTTAGGCAGCTCACCAAGCACAGCACTTAAGAGTGAAGACTAGAAAAGACAAACAAATAAAAATAAAAATTGACAAGTCTGACTACATTAAAGATGTCACAGAAATCGAGCAGGTTATTGGCACGATGGCCTGTTTCACCCTGTCACTCAAACTACTGCTATCAGCAGAAGAGCACCGATACCCTTTCCATGCATTGTAGAAGCAATGTATAAAGTACCATTTAACTCCGACCCATCTCCTCCCCACCCCCAGAACGATATCTACTTTTCTTTGAATGCCAGTGTCTTGATGTTAAGTGTGCTGTTACATACAGAAATGAACTGTACATTTTCAAGCTTCTAGTCATGTTTAACAGACTCATTAAAACTCCAGAGAATGGACTAAACATTAAGACTTACTTTTCCAGCTCCTACAGGACCAATCACAGCCAGTAACTCCCCTCGTCTGACAGTAAATGAAAGCTGTTGAAGTGCTGGGGTTTCTAGACTCTATGGATTTGAGAAAGAGAAAACAATGCATATAAATCACACCTAATTAGCAACCCATATGTCCCCCATATTTTCAGGCATATAGTTTGCTTCTTCAGTAATTCACAAACACTTTTGAAAGACCCTGCTCCTTCACCACAAACAAGTAACACAGTGTCTTGGTTTGAGTTAGATCAGAACTAAATCTGTTCAGTCATTTTACTTTGCAGATCAGACTCTTCCAAGTCTCTTCTCTCACGCAGATGAAATAGTGTTCAAGGAATAAGGAACCCAAAAATCTCATTGCAGCTCAGCACAAGGCTGGGGTGGCAGCCTTGGAAACAGGAGCACTCTGCTGGCCATGGCACTGGCATTCACAGCCTCAGCACGGCACACCCAGTGACTCCGAGTAGCCTGACTAGGGCTAGAAAAAGTGAGGGTTGAAGCTTTCTCGGAGCCCCAGGAAAGCCAGGTCTACATTTCCTCTAGTCAAGACACTATTCCAAGTGAAAATAGAAAAATGCCGTTTGATTTTACACAGCTTTATTCTGTGTATTGTGGATTCTCAAAGACTTTTCACAGACAACACTGGGGGTTGTTTGTGTGAAAATACACTACCCTAGGATTGTTTGCTTAATACTCCTTTTTAGTATGCCTATCTGTTATGTTACAGTACTGGTAAGAACTTCTTTCACAACATATTTTGCACCTCTCCTAACAAGGTTGTAAGAATGCCTATTTCTTGTGAAAAGGAGAGACACTCATGTCTTTAATAGTTATGCTAAACCACAATTCCTAAGGGCTTCGTGCAGCTCCCTCTCATTAAACCAACACACTCTTGTAACAGGATCTGCCTTTACATGCATATGAGACCACACTGAGCATGACTGACACTAAAAACCAGACAGGAAAATAAAGTATTGCTATAAAAGGACCAAATAAATGAAAACTCATCTTTAAGCTTCAAGAAAGAAAAGCAAGGTGAAGAATATCTAGTTTACCTCTTACCAGCTTTCAGACTGCCAAAATTCTTCAGCCACCCTTTGAATCTCAAGAGGCTGAAGAAGCCACCACCTCATCTTGCACAAAAAATGCCACATGACTGTGAAAAGGGGAAACTTGCAACTTGTTTCAAATTGTTTGGGAGAGACGCACATAGATTATCTACCCACACCTATGCCAGCAGGGAGAGCTGGGCTAGCATGCTCGTCTCCACTCATGCCAGGAGAACTACTTAGGCAGCACTGTAGCCATAGCTCAAGGCTTCATGTCCCTCATCACAGCTCCCACCTCGCAGAAGCACCGCAGCATTCACACCAAAGCAGAGTCACGCTGTGAGAACCCAAAACTCTGTGTGTTGTCCAACTCGGCAAAACTACTTTTGTTGCTATTATTATTCCACAAGGTGGCACCAATGGAGCTTTTTCCTTTTCTCCATCACCCCCTCCCTCCCAGTCAGCATTTTACCATGAATTTCATTTGTCAGTCCGCAGTACGCAGTTCTGGTGCTCAGGTCAGGGAAACTTTGACTTAGGGCAGCTAAGGCTTTTTCTTTGTGTATTTTATTGCAAAGTTTGTAGGAGGAAAAAAAGTATCTTATTAAATTAATTAGTCTATGTGGAAAAAGTAGATAAGCTTTCAGACACACAAGCCCTTCTTCAGACCTCTTGCAGTTGTGCTTCTGTACTCACAAAAGTGCAAAGATATTTCCTCCCATGCTCAGGTTTTTATAAAAATATATCCTAAGAGCCTAAAACATTACAGAAGATTTCAAAACGTTTCTAAACTTTTCAAAGTTTTTAAAGCATTATTGTAGAGCATCACAGATGCTACACAAAAGCAGTAATGCAAGCAAAAAGTATGTGCAATGTGCCCTTTGTGGCCAAGGCGGCCAATGGCATCCTGGGGTGCATTGGAAGAGGTGTGGTTAGTAGGTCAAGAGAGGTTCTCCTCCCCCTCTACTCTGCCCTGGTGAGGCCACATCTGGAATACTGTCTGCAGTTCTGGGCCCCTCAGTTCAAGAAGGACAGGGAGCTGCTTGAAAGAGTCCAGTGCAGAACCACAAAGATGATTAACGGAGTAGAACATCTGCCTTATGAGGAAAGGCTGAGGGAGCTGGGTCTCTTGAGCTTGGAGGATACTTAAGGGTGACCTTATTAATCTTTATATTGCAAGGGTGAGGGTCAGGAGAAGGGAGACAGGCTCTTCTAGGTGATGTCCAAGGATAGGACAAGGGTCAACGGGTGCAAGCTGGAACACAGGAGTTACCATGTAAACGTAAGGAGAAACTTTTTCACGGTGGGGGTGACAGAACACTGGAATGGGCTGTCCAGAGAGATTGTGGAGTCTCCTTCTCTGGAGACATTCAAAATACATCAGGACCTGGTTCCTGTGTGACCTGATCTAGGTGGTCCTGCTCTGGCAGGGGGTTGGACTAGGTGATCTTTCACGGTCCCTTCGAACCCCAGACATTCTGTTATTCTGTGAGTATGGCCACAAACACCTAAGGGGCACTGTATTTTTGCAAAATAGCATTCCTTAAAATTAAAAGACAATTTGTCCTGAATTCATCACACCTATTTTTAGACACTAATTTGAGGCACTTAAATTAGAGCACAGACTAATATTACAGCTAAGTTCATGTGACCGCTCATAACCACAAATGTCCCAGCTCCCCTGCACCCTGTCAACAATCTGCGTTTTTCACCTCCCGTCTTCTGCCATTTGTTCTTGCCTAACCTTACAGATGGGTTGTTCATGAGACTCTGCTACACAAAACCAAATGATATTAAAAGTTCTTAATTTTCTATTACTTTCTGGCTCTGAAATAGTTCACCACAGGGTGATACATACAAGCGTGAACACCAGCACAAGGGATGGAACAGAAACACAAGAATGCAAGGCCAGAATCTTGAATCATTTAGGCTGGAAGGCCTTCAAGATCATTGAGTCCAACCACTAAGCTAAGTCCACCGAGTCCACTGCTGAACCATCTCCCTAAGCACCATATCTACATGACTTTTAAATACCTCCAGGCATGGTGATTCAACCACTTCTGTGGGCAACCTGTTCCATAGTTTGACAACCCTTCCAGGGAAGAATTTTTTCTTAATATCCAATCTAAACCTCTCCAGCACTTGAGGCCATTTCTTCTCATCTTAGTGCTTGTTACTTGTGACAAAACACCAGCACCCAACTGCCACCTTCTCTGGAGACATTTAAAATCCACCTGGACGCGTTCCTGCATGACCTGATCTAGGTGATCATGCTCAGGCAGGGGGGTTGGACTCAATGATCTTTTGAGGTGCCTTCCAACCCCTACCATTCTGTGATTCTCGACAACCTTTTTTTTCGGAGAGTTGTAGAGAGTAATAAGGTCTCTCCCGAGTCTCTTTTTTCTCCAAACTAAACAACCCCAGTTCCCTCAGCCACTCCTCACAAGACCTTTTCACTAGGTTCTTCAGCAGCTTTTCTGCCCTTCTCTTGGACCCTCTCCAGCACCTCAATGTCTTTCATATGTTGAGGTGCCTAGAAGGACAGAAGAATGATCCTTTCAGGGGCAGCAACTCCTTAGGTGATCTTGGGCAGATCTTATATATCCTACACTCAGGAGAAAGAAGCAATTCATCCCATCTAAGGGATACAAAGATCATAGATTGCACAGAAGTACGATACTACTTAGGCTCCTCATTTAAGTAACTGAAGTTACAAGAGAAAAATTTGGCCTCTGTTCAAATGCTTGAATTTTAAATCTCAAGTTGCTCAGCTGAGTAGACAGGCTGTTTTGTAAACCAAAGGCATAGCAGTAAAACTCTATACTGAAGAATCCCTAGTTCCACATTGGTATCAAAATAGCCTATGGGACTCAAAGATAATACTTGCCTTAGCAAAACAAAAGTGTGACCATGAGTTAATTGGTTTTGTTTACCTTTTGATAAACTCTAATACACCATGTTAGGTTGTTTTCCTAAAAGCCTAGCTAATAATCTCTTTTTAAGTTTCAGTGATTTTGAAATTGTGGGTCGTGGGTTGATTGTAGTTATCTCTCTTGGCTCACAGTCTTTAAAAATAATAATAAAAAAAATTCATCCAGCTGTACAGTGTCTGCACAGAGATCCAAAGAGTCTTAAGAAACCTAGACTGGGTAGCAAGTTAGGTTGATTACTTCATTTTTTTTTTTAATTATTATTCCTTTTCTAACTCCTCTCTCAGAACTAACCATCTTTTCAGTGAGCAACTCTATAAAATTATTTTGCATCATTGTAAGAGTATATAAGAGAAATTTTCTGAGCAGCTCTTAATAGTTCTGGGAGTATTATTCTTCTCCCATGCACACTGCATTTAAATACAGAAATGAAAATTACATTGTTTTGTGGGGGGTTTGTTGATTTGGCTTGGTTTTGGGGTTTTTTTTTGGGGGGGGGGGTTTTGGGGGGTTTTTTTTGAGCTCTTTATCCCAAAGGCTAACTGACTAGTTCTAGCTGTAACTATTCAGGTTATGAAAAGTGCCCAGGTTTTGAAATGTTTGTCTATGGAAGAAGAGGATGCTCTTGCCTTTTGCTGTCTCAGCCATGTTCCTTCCCTTTTCCATGCTGCCTCTGCAATTTGATCATCTTCTTAGTGAATTGGTGAAGAGACAGACTGTTAGGTTTCAGACAGGCCATGTTCTCATCTCATTGACTACACAAATACTACTGTGGCATCAAGAGAGATAGCAGAAATGTGCTGCAAATGGGATGAAAAAACCCCACTTTGTCTTCAGCAGCAGTTCATGCTTTGTTGGACTGCATTCTAGGGTTTAGCCCTCAAATGACTAAAAATGAAGGCAAGGAGGAGGGCATACCTTCTCAAATTATATGGGGGTTTTTTGTGCAAGTTTAAAATGAGATGTTCATGAAATCTATCTGAAAGGTCAGTTTATTTTCCTGCTTTCCCCCCTGGTGTTTCTCTCCGCCACTTTACCTCTAAGAAAAGATAACTGAATTTATGTATATACAAAACATAAGTATTTTTCTTAGTATTGAGGTAACTACTCAAAACAAGCATTCAGGTATTCTTGCATCATGACACATGCTGTGCAAATGTTAGAAGTAAGCAGGCTCTTTTCTAATTCTGCTATGCAACATGAAAATCAGTCTCACGTAATTTGTACCAGCTGACTATTCAGTTTGTTTTGCCTAATCCTACAAATGACCTAAACTAACTTTCCAAGTTTCATATTTGCTTTAGTTAGTCCAACTCAGCCTATACATTTGTTGGCAACTATTTCTCATTCTCAT
>JANHGN010002314.1:93136-105218 GCA_024605025.1 Megaceryle maxima
AACAAAACAAAGCAACAAAAATAAAAAGAGGGTTTTGCCCATAGGTACATGAATAAAATACGGTAAGTAATAATTAAGAATTAATTGTAATTAACACTAAAGTAAAAATATAACTATTTTAGTCCCGTTATGTTTGCACTGATGAACAGACTGGGGAAAAAAAAAATTATATAATAAAGTCACTGTTTTAATTAGGAAAAAAGCATTGAAAGTTAGAAGCCATGTAATGAATGCATAAACCATGCTAATGAAGCCTATTATAATTCTGAGTTCATTCATGCAGGCAAACATACCTTGCACCTAGTGAGCTATGGTAGGCCTTATTTTGCTAAAACACACCTCTACTTGCTAAATTACTTATTTTTTTGTATACAATAATGAAAGTTGAGATTCAGATATCATGTTTAAAAAAAAAAAAACAAAAAAAAAAACAAAAAACAACCCACCACCAAAAAAAACCACCAAAACAACAAAACCCAAGTTCTTTAGAAGGGGTGCCTGAGTTTTGTCCGGTTAACCTGCCCCCTGGAAGATTTCTCTGATGCTCTGCAAGAAATAGCCACGTTTTAAGCACTTAAGTAGGAAGAATTTTGGGTGCCTGCTTTGCACTCTAAAAAACCAAAAACTTCGCAGCACCAGCGTTCCATAAATGTTGGGATGCCTGAAGGAGGGTATTAAAAATATTTATACAAGAAAAGTGACAAAAGAAACGTTAAGAACTTGGCTCTAGTACAATCAATGCTTCTTATTAAAACCAAGGAAGATAGCTTAGCCTAAACCAACCATGCTGATATGGAATGAGATTATCTTTGCTAAGTTCTCTTCCTTTTTCCAAAAGAAACGGCCAAAGAAAAACAATTCTTTAAAGAATGTGAGAGCTCATTCTTTCCTCCCCAGACACACATACAACCACTGCAAAAGGCAAAATTTAGCCTTTACTGTTCATGTCCCTGCAGCAGCAAACAAAATTCTCCGCTGCTACCTTTTAAAAGTCACCTTTCAGACTTACTTCCAGGCTTGGTCTCCAGATAAAAAAATGTTGAAGATTAAAAATAATGAAGTTAATGGACATTTCTTTTTTAAAAGCTGCGAATCAAAGAGCCTATAGTGCTCATAAACCAGTTTTTCATTTATCCCACTGAAATGTTATCACAGTAACCATCTTCTTTCAAACTGCTTTAAAATGTTCAAGAGGATGTGTGGGTTTTTGTTTATATGGGTTTGGTGATTTTTTTTTTGGTTGTTGTTTTTTGGTTTGTTTGTTTAAGTTATACTCCTCTGCATTGCAAAAAGAGTATTTTGTACATACACCCAGAAGCCCCAGTTTCAGAGATATATAATGGTTTAAAATACACTGACTTCCAGTGCACCGGTGGCAATTTATAACAGAGGAAGACATAACCACAGTTTTAAGAATATGAAGTTCAGAGTACACGCAGATGAGGATGACTGGGAACCACCCCCTCACATAGCATGCTTAAGATTGTGGTAAGAAAGGGCCTGAAAATTCTTCAAGTGTCTGAGAAGTCCCCTCTACAATACTAATAACCATTCTAAATTAAGCAAGCTACAGAATTCCTTTTTACTTTCATGAGGCATATTTGGCAGGTTTTAATCATGTCTGGCACAACAGTTCCACATGGCTTTTCCCTCCAAAAAAAAAAAAAAAAAAAATTAAAAGGGCTCTAATTCAGTTAATTACAGTTGCATGGCTAAGCAGTGAAAAGGGTTGAGCTCTAGAGAATAAATACATAAAAATGGTCTTCAGTCCAATATTCAAACTATTTCTCAAATAACATATTAGGTCATGTGTATTTTATAAAACTTCTAGTACTTGTGAAGGTAAAAGCAATACTGCATAAACACTATATACCATTCCATAGGCTACTGAATCCATTTGTGCAAACTCCTACAGCACCGAAGCAAACACCTGCATCATGAACTGGTGTGCATATACATGTTTAGAAGACTGGGTCACAAGTACAGTGCTGAATAATAGCACAAATTAGCTGCCATATTGAGTCTGCCTGGATTTTAGCAAAAGCTTTAATCCTTAAATTACTTCTTCATAGGCTGATTTCCTTAAATCCATAGAGATTCCCAGCAATTGCCATGTGAACACGCTCATCGTTACGGAGCTGGAATCCGTTTCAGTTTTTCCATTAACTCCTTCTGTTCACTCCACATTTCTATTCACAAATACAAAGACCTGCACACATGCAGACCAGTAAAAGTTCTTCTGGTTAACAAATTCTTTCCTTTGCACTGCATTCAAACAAGTGGCTGTTCATGAATGGGGGAAAACCCAAACACATTACATTGCCACTGGTTAACTTTTAAAATACATACCTTCGAGAAGAGATTTTTTTTTTTTTTTTTTTTTTTCCACCTTGTTGTTTGACCCTGGACAAGTCCTAAAGGACTCTTAGGACCTCTTTGTGCCTCAGTTTCCCATCTGTAAAATGGGGATAATAATGCTTACCACCATGGATAAGGCACTAGTTAAGTGCTAGGTTAACTATTTAGTCAAAGCTCAAAACCTCAAAACCTTAAACCAAACAGTGAAGTAACTTGATACTTAAGCATGCATATTACACATGCAAGAATATGTTGGAAGTGTTCTACAAACAAGTTTTGCCACAAAAAACCAACCAACCAACACCTAAAAATTTGACAGAGAACACTGAATGGATCTTTATTTGAGAAACAGCACGTGAGCACATTAACTGAAGACTATCACATTGTTTACAAAGATAGGAAAGTCTACAAGTTGGTCTCATTCTGTCATTCTTAGCTCTCCCTTCACAGGTAGCCATGCAATAGCAATGCCTGTTTAAATGCATCTGGAAAACTTGTCTTAAAATATAACTCAAAAACAACTGTAGCTCACTAAAAAATATTTTACTTATCCAAAGAGCTAGAAGGAACCCGTTCACCTTGAACAGAAATGCAACAAAGATACGTAACATTACTAAGCATATGAGTACACAGTAAAGAACACCAAAAGATGTAAAAGCCACTCATAAACTCATAATGTAATTAGAGTATGGTTGATTGCACAAGAAAGTTAGTAAGCAAGAAGACTGAAGATAAAATTCAACGTTTCCACTTGAAGCAAGTCTTTCTTTCCCCTTTTTCCTCTATGCATCTTTGTCGCAAGACAAAAGAGAAAGCAAGATCTTTGAACAGGAAACCTTCAGAGCTTTCTGCTGCAACTCCTGTATCACCCCAGTAAGTCAAACTTATGGTAGGACTGACGATACTGCTTTTGAAGTAACCACTCCCTAAGCATCAGTGCAGGAAGGCAAAGGTCAAGGAGTTAAACTCTAAGCAAAGATCTACAGCAAGGTAGTTGCAGCAGTAGCCCAACTCTTAATACACTGGACAGTTCATTAGTAGCAGGTATCTTCAGCGTGTTTCGAAGACAGACAACTTCAAGCCCGTAAACAGGAATTCAGAAATCTCACATTAGTGACTATGAAAAAAGACTGGCAACAAAAAAAAGCAAAACAAAAAGCTTCAACAGACAGAAGCTGGTCTCAGAGCAGTACTCCACCTCCACCCAGCATGCACATTTTAAAACTCAGGACAGAAAATACCTACAACCCAACAGCTGAAATCTTACCTTAGGGAAGAAAAAAGCCTCCCAATGCAGGTCTGGACAGGAAGAAGAATAATCAGCACTGCCATTCCTGCAAGACATGATGGGCCTATCTCCATCCACAGAAGTGCTGTTACTGCTACAGCTTGAATTGGTCCAGCCCACAAAAAGTGCAAGAAAATTGTTACCTAGGCAAATAGTTAAGAAACAAAAATTAGCATTTGGTCTTAGCTAAAAACTTAAACCCTACTAACACAAAGCTGAGGAAGCTTCTTTGCCTGTGGTAAGCACTGAGGCATCCTCTGAGAATTTTGCATCAGATTCAAAGACCTAAATGTATGTGTAGGTGCCTAACAGGTGGCAAATGACCACATTGATTTTGTTTCATCTTCATACACTAACATTTCTCTGCTCTTAGGAAAACAGCAGGATAATACTAATGAGGGTGGGGAGGGAAGTATGTTTTTGTCCCACGTTTTAAGAGTATTTCTCCTCCTGTGATGTTCAGGAAATAACTAGAATAAATGTTCATAACACTTAATCACCAGTTGTAAACAAAAGCTTCTTAACTCAAACCCCACAATTTCTTGAGCCCTTTGGAAAGACCCGTATTACTTCTTACCTGATCAAATTTGTTCACATCATTTGATAGCAGATTTACTATTTGACCAGTGGTAGTTTTTGCCATAGCTACATTACTGAGACGAAGTGCCTACAAAAGTCAAAACAGTCTCAAATTGTCACAGCTCATAGAGCACCATACACCTATACACAGAAGACTCACTACACAAATACAATACTGGGGCAAAAACTGAAGGCACATCTCAGCTTTTGCCCGAGAATATCTGGGCACAGTTCAAGAACCTTAGATAACATGTGGTTCAAGTACTCTGAAGAAAGTCCTGAAGAAGAGATTATAAAATATAAAAATCTAGGGAAAGACTGTGAGTATAAAAATGCCAGAACTATCTCTATGTCTGAAGTGATTAAAAGGAGGAAAATACCAGTGCAGCAAGTTGTTAAAACTAAACAAAAGAGCCTGTAACTTCTCATTTGCATTGCTGTCCCCCACATTACGAGCATCTGTTCAAAATGGGAACAGAAAACTCCACCCAAGGACCAAATTAAAATCAGGACAATGTTTGGTCAATTGAAAGAATTCTGTTTTGAATGAGATTCTTGACAGAAGACAAAAATCCTAGCTTACTCATTTTACACTATCAGTTCTTGCTAACACTGCAAACTGTGTTTTCTGCCTTTGCAAATCAGTCAATATCCTTTTACAAATTAATAAATATTTTCCTGGTTAATAACTGTTGTAAGAATCACAAGATCTTTGAATTATATTAAATGAAGTTCAGTACATGCTAAGAAAGCAACAAGAGTAAATATCAAATATTTCTGTAGGCTAATAAATAAGTTAATCAGTAGAAAATAGTATGTGATTATAAAACACCCCCCAAAAAATCAGATCTGGAAATATGCAGTCTGAACATTACTGCAAAGATGCAAACTGAAATAGCTCCAAGATGCAAAAAAGACTCTGCTTCCTTCTACACACACTAAAAAGAAAACACAGTTTTGCAACACAAGTGAAAACAAACAAACAAACAAACAAACAAAAACAACAAACCCCCCCACCACCACTAAATATATTACATGTTTTCCTATAAGAGAAATAGTTCACTCCTCAAAACCACATTTTTAGGCGGTGCACATCTGTTTCTCCCTCACCAAGCAGTTATTATTAGGATTCCTTTTTGGTCAATAATCCAACCTGAAAAGCACTAATTGTTTAAAAAATATTGTTCCAGTATTTTAAATCAGGTGCAAGAACATCAGACATCAAAGCAGTACTCAAAGCATCATTTCAAATGATTACATTTCTTGCACCTCACTGTTGGGTTACAAAGGTGTTAATCACAGAGAGAATCCCAACCCTAGCTTCATTGAAACCAGCAGGCAGAAATATTTACAATTCCACTGAGAAATTCCTCTGATATTCCAATAATAAATCTAAGATACTGGGTAGAGAAGAGAGATTTAATTAATCAAGAAAATAATTTCTTTATTCCCTGTTTTAAGCTATTTGTCTCTCATACATCTCAATTCCCCCGTGAAGCTGCCTGCAGGTAATGCAACCACAGCACATCCACATTTCTATCATGTTTACTCCACACCACATATCAAGGTTGATAAGCTCCTAGAAAAGCTGTTAGATATCAAGTGATGCGTGTTTGAAGAAGTTGCCCACCAGGGTGTGCTTACAGCACCTACTGCTACTTACTCCTTTACAATGCAGACACAACTTCTATTTGAGGTCCACCTACACCACGCAAGAAAACACTGCACTGGTGTCTTGTTAGTGGCCCACAGGCTGGGTTTATCTCAGACCCATCATCTATCTGACCTCTTCCTGCCTATTTCAGCCACAGGCAGCAAAACCATTTTCAAAATGTACTAGTCCAGTTCCTTTTGACCAAGAGAGTCTCAGGAGGAACATGCAAGCCCTCTGAGCCAAAAGGAGGGTTGCTTGTTTGTGACTGATTTCTCAGAGAACAAGAGCCATTCTCATTGCCAGTGGCAATGCAATTTTAGTCTTTTTCTTCCCTTCCTGATTCAACGTTACTTCAAAAGTAGCACTGGTTTTCTTTTTCTCTCTCTCTCCTTTTTTTTTTTTTAAAGTGAAATAAGCCTTACATTTTGCTAGCTGAATGGACCTGTCTAGACTGCAAAGTATACAAAAGGAAATGGAAACATTGGACACAAAGCAGAAGTTTTACTTATATAACTAACTTCTATCAAAAAGTCCTCTTTTGGTACTTAACCACTCTACTACATCTGAAACACAGCCCCATACAAGCAGCTAGGAAGAAAATATAACTCTATCCCTGCCAAAGTCTGTGGCTTTAAATATTGCTTTAACCATAACATTTATAAATCCACTCTGAAGGTAAGAAATACAGCAGAGCCACACACCTTTATAAAAAGCAGCTGCAGTTCAAGTTTACATTTTATTTTACATTTGCCAGCTTTCTGTCCATTTTCAGCACAAAGATCTGCTTCATTTTCTATAATTTTTCTACGCAGATGTACTTAGCAGCAAGCACCCTTTCCCAAGGAAAATAAGTTTTAATTATACAAACTAACGAGAGCAGTTTGTACACCTGACATCTTATTCCCCCCCCCAAGTTGTTACACAGACCCAATTTCAGTTCTTTAACCATTCTTTTCCTTCTGTACTCCTATCCTAGTGTTTTAACCTCTCCCTGCCCCAAACAGCTAATTCAAAAGCACATAAAAAATTGAGAAGTGACCATAGAAAGGAATAATATAAAACTGTTCAATCAAATAATTCCTGACACTTTTTTGGCTTCTTTCTACCTCAACCAACTACTCCACAGCTTAAACTGCTTTAGTGTTTATTCTGAACCTCAAAGAGCTTCTAAAAGTTAAATCTTAAAAAAAAAAAAGGTAAATAATCAGCCTCCTGTAAGTAGCCTTTGGGTTTAAAGCATGAGACTGTGAGTCATGAGACAGATTCCATTTTCACTTTTGTTACAAGCTTCTTGCGTGCATCACTAATACTTCTTACTGATCACAAAAGATCTTGGTGTTCAAACACAGAGGTTTTGCAAATGAGATTTTAACTTTCCAGGAACTGAAAAAGGGTCTAAAACTTAAGAACTATGAACATTTGAAGTTCTCAACTAGGATGCTCTCTCACCCAGCCAACTCATCCTTGCAAATCCAAGTTTTTATTTACTACAGCAATTAACAACCCCCCAAAAAGTGGTGGTAAATTAGCATCCAGTTTCTTCCAAAAGCCTTTATAAGGATAAAGTATCACCCGTCTATAAGCCTCAGATAATGAAGACAAATGATTAGAAAGGTTTATCAATGTTCTGCTGTGACCTCAGCTGTCACCCTCAGGAGTAAACATTGATGAGATACGGGGAGATTAATTGTCCATTTAATCACGTCTAGAAATCAGTGTGCACATTATGAACATTTTTTTTCCAAGCTTCTAACCTAGCATCAACACAGCACAAGCAACATCGCCATAGACGTATTTCATGAATTTCAAACTGTGTTATGATAATCAGTTTAGTAAATTAATACCTTAGAGAGATGTTTATGTACAAGAAAGCAGCGTGCTGTGTTAGAGCTGAGTTCCCAGAGGTTCATTTCCGACGTATCAGAAGAGGAAGGAGAATAAATAATTGCATGAAAAGCAATCACCACTTACTACGGGGCCATTTTTGCTCTCCTCACTTTACTACTTTGTCCAAAACCTTCCCATGATCGATACCAGTAGTCCAAGTGTTTACTTTAAGTGGATAGTGCCTATGTTTAATGCTTAAAACAACATGGTTTTCTTTACATTCTTTACAGTCCCAATCCTTCAATCAAACGTTCTGCTGAGGCGAAAACAGGCTGGTCACTATTTTAGCATCAATAAAGCTAGAAAGATAAGGCATCTTCCCTTCCAACATCCTCAGCAGGGACTTCCTGCGTGGAAGCAGAGATGGGCTCAATGATTTGGGTATTGCCAACAGCTTCAGAAGAGGGAAGCAAACATTTATAATTGGCTTGCTTGCTCCCAGAGCCCATCAAGGCCAGTGTTTCATCCTGGATGTTGATCAACTCCTTCCTCAAGGTAATAGCCATAAATTCTCTTGTTTCACTTTCCATCTGACAGTAGCCTCAGCTCCATCTGTAGTTAAGGACAGCTATTTCTTGATTAGGACATACACACAGCAAAGAAACCACAGCTTACTGAACATACACCCCTTCTAACACACTTCACTGGCTTTAATGAAGGACTCCATTGCTCCCACAGAGAAACCTCTAACTGATATTAAAAAACAGCTCTGCCATACATTTAGGATTCAGCTTGATTCTGAACTGCATCTCCTCTGCCCACTCCTCTCTTTCTTCCTCCCCGACTAAGCAGGAGGGATACTAAAGGTGAAGACATCGAGCACGGCCACTAGCCTGGAGGGGCCAGCAGCAGCAGCACCACTGCCTCTCCCTCAACCAACGTGATGCATGCCCAGAGAGAAGTGGGCAAGGAGGCAACTCACTAGTTCTACAGCACTGCTGGAATAAAATATAAATAAATCCCACCATTAACCACAACAGGAGCCAGCAGAGGGAGGGAACTGGACAGTGAGGCAACTCCCAGGCAACTGAGAGTGTTGAAGCAGATGGTGACAGCCAAGCGTAACATCCTCCCCTGGGATAAAGATGAAGGGTTAAATATCTACCAGCACTCCCTGGGAACTCTGCCTCTCTCCTGCTGTATGCTGAGGGCCTCTTACCACTCCAGCTCACAGCCTTTCCACCAGCAGCGGGGGGCTCCTCTCCCACAGCATGAGCAGGCGAAAAGCAGCAGCTCCTCCTAGGCTTTAGGGCTATTCATTCACCACCTTCACTAGGAGGAATGAAGCTGTCATTCAGACACTGTACCACCAAAGAGAGGGGAAAAGCGCATATATGCATTTAAGGTCTGATACATATTAGCACGCATTATATTTCTAAAATTGAGTACATTCACTGGAACTGCTAGCATGAACATAACAAACGACTGTATTTTCAAACTCCCCTAATGAAATAGCTGTCAAATGCCAAATATATCTGTAAACAGGTGTGCTTACCTTGCGGTAAATCATATGACACATAGCTACCCTCAGCTTCATGCCAGCCCGCTGTACATGATAGAAATATAAGTGGTGCATTATAGCTAGAATAAGTGTGCACACAGACAGAGCTGCTGCATAGCAATATGCAAAATTCAAAGCAATCTCATCTGAGGAATCATAGTTTTCAAAATATTCAATAATTTTTCCCAGAAATATTGGCTGAACTATTTTGAGGGTTTCCTGAAAGAAAAAGAAGGGAAAAAAAGTATTCACAATTTCATACCGTACCACACTATCCAAGTTTGCAACACAGCAAACAAGAGCCAAGTACTGCCCCAAGTCACATCCCATATTATTTTGTCTTTACTGTGCTCTAAAATATCAAGCCCATTTTTATCAACACATAATCCCAAAGAAATATGTTCCACATGAAAATTTTTCTGAATCTTTAAAAAAATAACTTTCAATTACCACTAAAAACTCTGATGTTATAAAAATTGCACAAATATGTATCACCCTTCCATTTCATTAAAGATGTCAGTATGTCCTTTACAGCCATTTTCTATTAGGCAGCCCATTCAGATACATAAAATAGAGCTCAGTCTTACAAACCAAGTCAATTGCTTGTAATGTCACAAAAATACTGCACTGCAATCAGCTCTCACAGCTTCCACATCCATAATCCCACAGTTACAACTCAATTTTTCAGTCTCTACAGAGCTATAGCCCTGTTTTACTTTCCCAAGGGAGTACATGAGTATTACAGGTACTCTCAACAGCCCAGCATGAAGTCACCAGCATGTATCATTCAATCTAAGAGGCCAAATTTCTCATTGCTGTTAGCCAAGAAGTGTGCTGTATGACATTTTAAACCACTTACCTCAATCATTGTGAAAATTCCCAAAACTAAATAGGATTTCCAGTAACAAAGAATAATGGCTTTTGTTAAATGTGGTGTTTTTCCTCTCTTTTTTGCTTTTTGCACCTCTTTATCCCAGTACCTGGCAAACAAAACACAAACATGCAGGAGGACAGAAGTAAAACCACAAGGCAATTACCTGGAATAAAATACTTTCAGACTTACAGCCAAATCGTCATGATCACTTTTATACCAAAAAAAAAAAGAAAAAAAAAAAAAGTGCTAACAGTAACATCTTCTCATTCACATAAACATGTAGTACTTAGTATTATAGACCTATTCGTTCTTGTATAATGACAAACAACTTACCACTGTTGACTACTATCACCTTTGACGTATTTGCCAATGAGGAACCTTGTCTTTCTTCTCATGCCTGTTCAGACAGTCACTCACCTTACTCAAGAGCCTTTTATCATATGATCTCCTGACTGTGAATTACACCAAGGCAGCAGCACTGTGTGTCTTTATCTCCCTATAACCCCTGCACTTCCCCACAATGGTTGCAATGCACAACCTTTTCTCATGTCAGGCCCCTTCTTTTCCCACCATGTGCTTCAGCAAGACCAAGCAGACACGGCACAACTGCAGAGGGAATAGTCTGCAGCGGTTCCGTCACTTAACGCTCCAGACGTCTCTCTGAAGGCAAGGATTACAGCAGCAGAGTGGCAAAGACTTCTGCGTTACCACATGTCCGCCCACAAGCAGGACACCATCTGTTCACATTAAAATGAAAAGACAGTAATAACAAGCATGTTTTTAACAAGAAAGTATCAGAACTTAAGCAGACTTCTTAAAGCACACTGTTGTCAGACAGGATACACCACCTTGTTTCTGAAGGCTAAATATTTTCTTTCAGACCCTCTGACCTTGCTACTTTGAAGGCTGAAATGAGTCTAAGGCATGAAAGCCAAATTATTTTGCCACAAAGCACACAAGTTTGAAGTACACAGTATGGGTACGACAACATTTTTGTTTAATTATTTTTACCCTCTTTTTTTTGTTGTTACGGGGAATTCTTGAGTTATTGTCTAAGTGCCTCAGAATCAGAATTTAAACTGCGTAGATTCTGTGGGGTTTGCTGGCCCGAGAAAAAAAGGCTACTTCCTTAGGTAGCTATTTATGAATTATATTCTCTGCTTCTTGGCCAAGTACACTAAAGAATTAAAAGCCACTCTTTTTCTTTTTTTTTTTTGCGTGCTCTATTTTCTACCATTTCCTGACTCATGGAAAGTGTGTGCTTTTACTGTAAGAATTATTGGAAAGAGTCCATCTTCCTCCACAGCAAACTACTTGAACTGCTTCAAGACACAACCATGGAATTTGGCAAAGCTCTCCAGCTACAAAGATGTTAGTAGCTGCACTCTATAAGCTTATTACTGACCCTCTTTCTTTATAATAACTCAGCCAGAGCAGGATGATGTAAGACTTGACCATAACCTTGAGTTCTGGATTCTTTTTACTTTTTATGGAGTCTCTCATCCCAGCCAAACTATTAGGAGAGTTGATTTGCTCTACCTTCAGCATAAATGCAAGAAATAGCAAGGCCACACTTCCTTAATCCAGAGGCCACCTTTCACTAAGACACACCTCTTCCTCTAATTGTATTTATCAAAAGATTATTTGAAGACAAAAACTTTCTCTACCACAAGGATCAAGACAATTTCCATAAACTCTTAATCTTTGAAGATACTTCTTTCTTAAATGATACTCCTAGGTCCATAACAACATGAATTGGTACACAATCCATGAAAGAGTATTTATAACAAAACAGAAAAACCTCTACAATACAAGCCTTTAGATCACCAAGGTATTTTATCTACTTTACCAGAGTGGCATATTTTCAACCTACATATATTTATATACACATATATACAGATACAAGCATACGAACATACATTGATATATACACATATTTGC
>JANHGN010002314.1:105706-116664 GCA_024605025.1 Megaceryle maxima
ATTTTCATACACATATATTTATAGACACACATGTCTAAAGAGTACACAGCTGCCACTTAATTCAGTTATTCAGTTGTGGTTCTGACCACAAATTAAAAAAAAATACCCTAAAACTTTTTTCCCCACTTTTATACAGAGAAATTTAAAAAGTTTCCAGTTATTCTACACAGGCCAGAAGACTCACTCTCAATATATATTAAGGATTACTGCAGTAACAGTCATGAACTGTCATCTTTTCCAAGCATTCTGCAAAATGACAACTTAATGACATAATGGCAATACTCTAATGCATTTTCATTATTAACTTGAAAAAATTAAAATGCTTCCATGGTAAACAAGTTGTCTTCAGCACTTTTAATGGTGGACTTCACAACAACCTCTCTTAATTTTAGAATAAGAATGACTTTCACCTTCACCAGCAGAAATACAATGAAAGGGAACAATTAGTTTTCTCCTTACCACTGCAATTCCTCTCCAAGCTTCTCTGAGGAATCTTCTGGCAGCACTTTATACATATCATCTTCCTCAAGCTTCCGTTTATGGCCAGTAATAAATAAGGGATTCAACCACCTATTTAAACACATATTATTAATAAACTGATTAGCAAATCAAAAGAGTAATTTATGTATTAATTTTTTTACCTCTTTCTTCCCTCCTCCTGCATCACTCAACATCCATCCACTTTACTGCACTTTTCTCTTACCTAAGAATTAAGTCACCCCCATTTTACAAATGGGAAAGCATTTCCCATTTCCTAATGCTGTTTATGCCCCACAGCACCTCACTTCCAGGCATCCAGACAGGCAGCACAGCTCTTGCTGGCCTTAAGGCAACTGTTTTCTTACAGTGTTTCCTTATATTTAAGGAAAATTAGCATTCCTTTAAATATTTAGGAAAAAAATAGAACTTAATACAGCTATTAAAATATTGACAAGAGCTGTAAAGAAAATTTTAATACATATTAAGAGACATTATTTCTAACTAGCATGGCTATTCATTTACATGAGGGAAACAACAACTGCCACCTTGACAATTATTAAAGGCCAGTAATTTAAAACAACCACTGAAATGTAAAAATGGGTAAATAATGAATTATTACTAGAATGGATCTTATCCATGTTTGAAAACATAAACAAAAAAGTACACTGTCACAGTGTGTAGGTTCAAAATAGGAAAATATTGTCTAATAGTTCAGTTTATTTAGTGAACAGATTTTTAAAAGATCATTATTTTAAGAGAGCACTTAAATTTTATGAGCAAATTGTAGCAGAGCTACTGTAGGTTTCTTGGAGAACACAGTATTTTGTTAGAGCAAATAACAGTGACAGGGAACAGTAGACTAGCTTTTATGCACCTAGATCCTTCTTCAAGATTGACGCACGGGTCAAGGATGTCCCAACAGTTTCAGCTGTGCTCCACAGAACAGACAGATGCATGGTAGAAAGCACAAAAGTGACCAAGTTCTTCATGGGATGGAGCAAAAGAGAATGACACCCCTGAAATGGTCACGGCATGGTGGGAACAGGGAAGATAAGCAACATGCAGCCTGCCACTTAGTTTGTCTCTCTACTGAATCCCTGGTACCTGGTTTCCAGGAGAGGCGTGAATTTTGTCTCTCAGGCTTGCTTCCTACAGATACTTTCTCAGTTGGGTCAACACAACCAGAACCAAGAGGTCAGGGATGGGCATGTTTTGGAAAAAAATACTCTTGCACTCAGGGCAAGGTGTTTTTTGTCATGTCAATTGCCTGGGGAAGTTCATAACTGCTGGTTAGCTTCTGATGCTTAATTGCTCCCCAATTTCACCAACACATTTTTTTAAAAGAGCACCTGGTGCATTAGGTGAAGTGTTATTTTCTGGAAAGTCTACATGTGAGAATTCAAAACTGGGATGGTTTACAACAACAGCATTTATTTATTCACAACCACCCTGTGGTTGGGAATACTCATCAACCAGCTCTGCATTTCTTGCTCGGGCATGTTCCAATTCAACTTTGTATACACTGGCTTATAAAAAGTTTGTGGATTAGTTTTAAAGAGGGTGGAGAGGCAGGCTGAACCCCAGAAGGGAGGGCTCAGAAAATTTCTTTGAAGGTAGAACTTGAAAAAACCTTTTCCACAGGCTCCATGTCACAACTGCATGCTACAAATGGGACTGATTATGTTTTTCCTTCAGTACTTAGCATGTTGGCACTGTATTTGAGTGACTCATTCAAAGATTAAGTCTCTATCCTTAGAGTAGAACCTTTGATGCCTAATAGCCCTTTTTAAACTACTGGAGTGAGTATGTTAAAGGTACAATTAGAAACAGAAAGGACTTGTCAGACATGTCTATTGCTTGGACTGTAAGGTCAAATAGCATCAGGGCCCAAATCACTGCCACAACTCCCTACAGCTCAGGACAAAATGCCTCAAAGATAATTGCTTCAACGAGCAGAAGAGCTTCTGCCTGGTTTGAAGCAATGAATCTGCTCCATTGAAACATTCCTTCTTCAGCCTCAGTTCTTGCTGCCGATCACAGGTAAAAAGCAGACATAAGACAAATAATCTCAAGGCCATTCGAACAATTTCTGCCTGTGGGACAAGTGAGGCTCTATTTGCTCCAGGACAGATGGTTACAGGAAAGTTCTGCAGACTTCAGTTGACTCACATGGCTGATACCAAGTGTTCCTCCTCTTGCAACATCAGTACTAGCCTACAGAGTACTCTATAGACAAGTCACAGGTCTGCTTTCACAGACAGAATGCTAGGCGTTGGAAGGGACCTCTGAAGAACATCAAGTCCAAACCCCCTGCCAGAGCAGGATAAAAGTAGGGCAGATCACTCAGAAATGTATCCAGACAGGTCTTGAAAGTCTCCAGCAAAGGAGACTCCACAATCTCTCTGGGGAGTCTGTTCCAGTGCTCTGTAACCCTTACAGCAAAGTTCTTCCTCATGTTGAGGTGGAACTTCCTGTACTCTAGCTTGAATCCACTGCCCCATGTCCTATCACAAGGTACAAGTGAAAAGATGTTGTCCCTTCCTTCTTGACACCCAGCCTTTATGTATTTATAGACACTTCTGACAGAGGAGGATAGAGAACAAGTTATCTTCCCCAACTCCTTTAGCATGAGAGTCAGGATGAGGTAGTCCTCAGGAAAATACAGGGATAAATCCTTCTCACATCTATGGAAATGGTTATGAGATTCCATTAGCTACTGCTGCCAAGGTGGTAGGAAAAAAAACCAAACCACAACTCATTCTGATATTAAAGAAGGTGCACTGATAGAAAATTAGTACAGAATCACAAAATGGTAGAGGTTGGTTAGAAGGGACTCGTGGAGATTATGTGATCCAAAGCCCTGCTCAAGCAGGACAACTTAGAGACAGTTGCCCGGGGCCATGTCCAGACAGCTTCTGAAGATCTTCAAGGAAGGAGACTCCACAGCAATATGCAGACAACCTGTTCCAGTGTTCAAGTCATCCTCACATTGAAAAAATGTTTCCTGATGTTCAGAAGGAGGCTCCGTGTTTCAGGTTGTGCCCATTGCCTCTGGTCCCATCACTGGACACCACTGAGAAGAGCCTGGCTCCGTCCACCTTGCAACCTCTCCATGTCTCTCTTGTGTTAAGGAGCCCAGAACTGGACTCAGGACTCCAGGTGTGGCCCAACCAGTGCTGAATACTGCTGTTATTGGTGTGCAGCAGAATGCACAGAGGAAAATAAAAGATACTTTAAAAAAAAATACTTAAACATACACTTTTATAAAATAAAACCATGCTTTTAATGTTATTCTGTAGAACACCATTCCTTTACTTACATTTTTCAAAACACAGTGAAAAGCCACAAGCAGGCCACAGTAAGAACAACACTTCCATTAAGGGCGACTGCTCTATCCTGGCGTCGGTCTGAATCATCACTACAGCAGCAGAAAGTGTTGACCACACATAGTGTGGTCCACTTGTGAAGTAACTGGGTGAAAGATAACTGCCTCAGGTCTGCAGGATTGCCAGAGTCATCTAGGTTATCCTTTGGCCTTAAACTCTAAAAAACTTACTGATGATATACTCACCTTCACCATATTCTTATGGTCTGTAGCAAATCCCTTCTGTCCCCCCATCTCCACACCAATCAACTACTGTACATACTTGAGACTGAATTTCCAAATTAAGTAGCAGATTAAGATAATAAGGCAGAGTAAAAACTCCCAAAAATCTCGAGTTTTCAGACTGTAAGTTCCAATGAGATCTAGCGCAAATTCAGCACTTCTCACATTTTTCCACTAGATAAAACCATAACTTTGAAAACAGGAACATACTGCACTACAACCTCTATGTTAACATTAAAAGAATGCATGGAAAACCAATCCAGAGTATACAGAAAATTTCAGTGATTTATTCTGTGACTCATTTATTATAATGGACAACATGTCAAAGACTTGGTAGCATTAGGGAAAAAAAAAGCATTAAAAAACCCCACAATTTTAAAAGTCATTCATTGTTGAGCCTTCTGACTACTCTCCCCCAAAATACTGATCTTCAAGAACTACTGCTACAGAGGTCTTAACAGTATAAAAGCTTTTAACAGTATATATACTATGTTACTATACACTATACCTGAAGATCTTTAGAAGAAGGTTAAAAATTCTTTTCAGATTTCAAATTATGCTTAGCACTTGAAAAGCTTTTAGCCTAAGAATGAGGTCGTCTATTTGTACACTGCAAATTCTCAGTACAGCAACACCAATTCAAGTTTCACCATCTCACTGATGTGTCCTGAACTTCACGCCAGAAGGTCTACTTTCAGACAGATGACTTAGCAGATGCACATATTCAGTCATTAAAGTAAAAATTTCCACCAGGATGTCACGTACAGATTACACCCCACAGAATTCTCTCCACTTAGAGCAGAACTGAGACCAAGCTACTTCACACAGCATGATCTTATTCAAGTCACACTCTTGTAACAAATAAATGAACCAAGTCCTTCTCCTGCCTGAAGGCTCAGCTAAACTAGAGTGCTGTAAGAGGAGCTCTAAAGGAAGCTGGTGAATAAGGCAAAGGCCTACTTAAAGAGCACCCCTGAAATCTCAACACAGACATAAAGAAAAACTACTCATTAGAGTGGTATGACTCTTGTCAAAACAGAGATCAGCTAACACTAATCTCTTCAAGGGGAGGATTAAAAAAATAGAAGTCCACAGAAAAGTAGAAGTTGTTATGAACACAGAAACTCTGTAAGCTGCATTACTTTTTAATAAAAAGAGGTGTAATAACAAACAAAATTAAAGATGAGCTAGATAAATTGAGGGTATATACGGACAGTGAAGCAACTACTCCTCTTATCCCAAGTATGCGTATAAAATGGACTCACTAGCAATCTACTGCCTGAAGAAAGAGAGAAGCAGTGTGGTAGGAAGGAAAGATTTGTACCTCAGTCCCACATTTCTAGATTTCCTTCTGAAGAAGCAGTTCAACAAAAATAGGATCCCTTAGCCATTGTATTCTCTTACCCCAGGTACCTTCCCGTTTGCTAGGAATTCTGAATAATTTGGTTTTTTTACACATCACCTCATTTTAGTCACTCTTTCAAAACACAGGGTTCACATGATGCCTTTCAAAGAGCTTAGCCCAAATTTTTGCTAGCATGAACTATACGTAAAAATGTGAATATCTGAAAGAATCCTGAGTACCCTCAGTTCTATCAAGGCAATTAGCTGATCAAAGACATCAGTCTGGAAAGAAGCCCAGAATTAGTCCCTGTTACTGCCAGAACACTGATGTCACTAGGAATAAAGATTAAAAAATAAATTAAAGTCAGTCTGTAACCTGCTGCAGGCCCGAGAGATAGCAAACTGCAAATCAGTAACTCACTGCTCTGACCCCAAAAAGCTCTCCACCTCTACAGCAGTACCTTGGGCACTGATAAAAAAAGAAAGTGATTCATTCCTGAAGGAGCAGATACACAAAGACCATAATATAAACATTCACTTCCTGCATTTCCCTACTCCTGGGCCCTGACATTACACACCCAGTAAAGTTGCAACACAGTCCACCAGCCACAACTTACTTGGTTGTTCAGGAAAGTGCAGTTTTTATCAGGTGTAATTAGAGCAACTCCATGAGGGTTGTGGAAAGCCTCTAAGGTCTGCAGAAGAAGCTAAGAAAGTGTTTTCTTACCCTTGTGAGAGAAGTGAGGTGTCAAGGAGAGGTCTCAAGTCATCCCCTTCCTCATTAAAACAGCATGCTACAGAACCAGGCCCTGCTATCCAAAAGGCAGGGTTATTATGCAATCAGAATAGTCATGCTACTGTTTCATACATGAAATAAAATTTCCTAAATGCTTTTATATCTGAAAAGAATTTCCTTTCAACCAAGGCAGAAATACATTACAGACAGGTACATTAAACTAATAGCAGTGTCCAGCTCAACTGGTTCATTAACCCAGGGATGGGACCTGCTGTTCCTCTGGATTTATATCATGACCTGCTTGCAAATGCTTAAAAAAGTATCACTCTCACACTGCAGAACAGGCTTGCAGAGATTTCCAGAAACCCGGGCATATATTGCAAATTCTTCACGAACTGAGAAAGCTTGTCACAAACCATCAGCCAAGAAGCATTTGCAATTTCATTAGGAAGCTGACACAAAAAAGCGACCCGAGACCAAAGGGTAAGTCTGTTGGGGCCCCAGGCACACCCGTAGGCTTCAATTGCCCCAACCAGCCCCATTATAGCTACACCCTAGTCACTCACTAACATACTGTGGCACCTTCCTCTGCACAAGTGCAAATTTTTGCACTCACCAGTTGCATAAAAGCCCTTTATCATTGGCCAAGTCAGAAAAATCAGACTACATGGACTGCTTTTGTAATTAGAAAAATATTTTCTTTTTGTCCTTCTTTGTTTGTAATTACAGGCAGAGATTTAACTTCTGGGTAATTTTACAACATGCAGTCAATGCCACATCCTGTATATGCTCATCAACTAATTCCTTAGGGAGGTGGTTTACAGGCTGCATTTTCCCTGTTCTTCTTAAGCCTGTTGGTGCATCACATTACAAGCATCGTCTGTTTACACTCAATGTCCCCTTATTTTTCAACATTTGCACAGGAGAGTCTTTGTTTACTCAAATTCTTCCATAACACTGGGATTTCATCTCCTTCAGCAGCTTGGAAGTACTACTTCAACTACTAAGCTGCAAAGTAACATGTATTTCTTTCTCTTTAATTGCCTACTTTGGAGACAGGATTTTTCTGTAAAATAAATGGGGTTTCCTCACGGGTCCTTTTGATCATAATCCATATTATATGTCCACCTGCTTCACTGTACTGTCCATTACCCACCTTTGTGACTTGAAGCACTTGAAGCTCTACACTAGGCAGTGCAAATCCAACACTGCTATGTGCTTCCTATCACTGCAAAGGAGCACTGCTGGGATGGGATGTACAGACAGAAGGACATGCATTGACAATCTCCAGTGTTATTTTACAAGAATTCCTAACTATCACCACAACAGTTTGTAGTCATCAGGCAATTTTTTTTTTAAACCTATCTCTATTACACATGTTCACCCATTCTCTTCAGTAAACTGCCTCTTCCACTTCCCTTTACCAAGGCAGTCATCTACAATTAATAAACAGAATCAGTTTTGGTATTTCTTCAGATGCTTTTCAACTGGTGTTTTGGTTGCAACTTCCCTCCCTGGCTTACTGTGGCTTAAACAGTAGATGTTTTTAATTGCTTACAGTAAGAAAAAATAGGAACAAAATGAAAATACTTCAAAGCCATCTTATCTCAAAAACACCCTTCAGGCTCCCAGTTCCAATGCCAGATTGTCTTAACTACTGATACTCAGTTTCACCTCATCTTCCAAGCTGCTGTTTTTTCACAGCACAGTGTAGGCAGCTACACTGATGAAACTCCACTTTCTGATGCTGAGGGTAACTCAATTGGTATTTGATTGCACTTATTGAAGGCTATTCTCACGCTGCTTAACTACCCTGCAAACAGGTATGAAATATCTGATCACCCTAACGTACCTCCTGATATTCCAGACACATGAAGAAGTACAAACAGGTCAGGAGAAGCAAACAGCAGCTAACATTTTCTGCCAGCCCTGGAAGAAGGGAATGGAGCATCACCTTTACCCATGGCATTCCAAAGACTAACATACCAAACCTGGCATCCACATGCCAAGAAGAATATCCAAAATACCCAAGATTTGATGCAAAGGTCTGAAGACCATGTTTTATAACAATAAATTTGAGTACAAGCTATTTATTGAAGTAGGGTCTAAGTAATTACATAGAGCAAAGAGCTCTTCAGTTTTGCAGAAAAGAACTGGTCATCCAACAAGTCTCCAATCTCCAGTTAGTTACTATTGAAACAACTTAGTTGGAGTAGGCAGTTTCTTCACCATTTGAAAACTGCATCTAAAAGCTGTGTTATAGCTTACATACATGTTTAATAGGAAAAAAAAACTAACAGCAACAACAAAAAAAAGGCTCAAATACTGAAACCCAAGTTATACAGAAAGTCTAGTTGAGCCTAATGGTCTCTGATTTCAATTTCCAAAGAGAAAGCAGAATTTAAAACCTGATGATAGCAATTTCTGTATTAACTTCCTTCCTGACAAGTAACAGAAAGGGGAAGACTGAAAATCACCTGCGAGTTCACCTGGCTATTACAAGTGGCTGGGTGCCCCAGGATACAAAAAATACCCAAACCAATACAAAAAAACCAAACCAAAGACTGGCCTTTTTAACCTTACAATCCTAAAATCTACTTCTGTTATCTCCCTCCTCCCCCTACTTTAGGCCTTTAAGAATTTTCTAGAACTGGGGGGGGGGGGGGGGGAAGGAATTTTTTTATGGGGAAAAAAAAGAAAAAAAAAACACAAAACCATCATTCTATTTTAAAGGTTTGAAGGGATTGTAAAGGGGAGCTTTTTTCTCATAAATGATACAGCACACTTTACTGTAAGGCATTCCAAAGGCAAATAGCCGCAGGATTCCATTACACTCAAACGACTAATCTAATTGCAAATCTAAGCACAGATGTTTACTGTAGATAGCAAATGCTAACATTCTGATAGTTTATACACACGTGCTGTAGTCGATATAATCCATATAGCACTCTTTAGCCATATATTTTAACTTCCCTGGCTCATAAACAATGATTTTCAAAGATTATTTTCTTCTGCATAATGCAGGTTATCTTGCAATAAAAAAGCAAAACTTACAAATTAATGCAGTAGTTCAAGAGACTGGATGATTCAAATGTGACTAAAGGATATTAAATATTTGATAAATGACGAAACAAGGCATTATATTAAAAAAAAAAAAAAGTTGCATTTATGATCCTCAGTCTTCTTTCAATCAGAAGAAAAAAAGAAGCAAATGTGATTTCATTCTTTGATTACTGAAAATGTGTCTTCTTGATTTGGTTCTTTAGAGTAACACAATCATCCTGCACCAGTAAGTCAATAAATGAACTAAAAAATAACTACCTCAGAGATCTTTATAAAGTGACATCTGTGAGGAGTCATCACTATCATCGATTTCAGGAACTGCTGTTGGGAATTCACTAGGTATCAGGCAAGATCCCAGCCAAATATCATAGAATCATAGAATTGTTAGGGTTGGAAGGGACCTTAAAGATAATCTCATTCCAACCCCCTGACATGGGAAGGGACACCTCACACTAGATCACGTTGCTCAGACTCCCACCCAGCTTGGCCTTAAAAACTTCCAGGGATGGAGCTTCTACCACCTCTCTGGACAACCTGTTCTAGTGTCCAACTACCCTCACAGTAAAGAGCTTCTTCTTAATGTCTAATCTCAATCTACCTACCTCTAGTTTTGATCCATTCCCTCTAGTCCAACCACTGCCCAACATCCTAAAAAGTCCCTCCCCAGCTTTCTTGTGGGCCCCCTTAAGATACTGGAAGGCCCCAGTAAGGTCTGCTCCAAGCCTTCTCTCTTCCAGACTGAACAACCCCAACTCTCTCAGTCTGTCCTCATAGGAGAGGTGCTTCAGCCCTCTGATCATCCTCATGGCCCTTCTTGGACATATTCGAGCACGTCCGTATCTTTCCTGTAATAGAGGCTCCAGAACTGGATGCAGTACCCCAAGTGGGGTCTCACAATATCACATATCAAGCAGTATCAGGCTTTGCAATTTTTATTCATTACCTGAAGTAAACGTAAAATCCTCAGACACAAATCTACTCAGTGCCACAGGAAGGAACATGGATTGGTTTTAACCATGGAACTGCTGGACTTCATCTGGAACTTCCAAGAAAGGCCATGAATTCTACCCCTAACTTCTTTCAATACATGTCAGGATTCACTTTTGAAGAGCCAAGCTACAGGACTAAAATGCAGGTGATACTTAGGCTTATTCAGAAGTCCAGCTGAATCAGCCAGTGGCCTTTCCAATGTTAAGCAATGGGGCAAGAGGAGGAAGTAGCTGAGGGAAGCATGTAGTTATTTACACTGACACAAGAGAGGTATGTGACACGATTGCATCTGGTCAGACAAACAGCTATGTACTGGGCAGTTATCACTGAAAGTGTCAGGACTTACACGTCTGTGCTTACCTCATTCAGCCCACAATTAAATCAGAAGTAAAGACACTTTTAACTCCACTACACTCCAAACCAGAGCCGTGAAGATCTGCAATTTTGTCATTTTCCCCGAAGCACGTGCTCAGTAAGCCAAGAATAGTGTCATCAGTCACCAATGGGTAATGATAAATCAATCATTTACTCCTTGGAATCGTAACTGTGTGGATGCCTTGAAGCAAGTTTTCAATTCATGTTTTAATGCTGTTATTGTAATGGCAATTGCCACATGTCAAGTTATCACATAAAAAGGCATCCAGCCTTTGGATGCTGACAGTGTCCAGTGATCCAAAGGAGCTGAGAACTTGTCCCAGTCACAGTAAGTCTCTGATAGACAAGTAATTACTATTATTA
>JANHGN010002316.1:0-40736 GCA_024605025.1 Megaceryle maxima
AAAAAAAAGAAGAAAAAAAAAATAAGTTCCTCCTTCCATGGGTGAGTTTAATCAACATCCCTTCTCATGTGTGGTGTTGGGGTAGAGGAGAGTCCCGAAGCCAAGAGGGGGGAATGGAAGGAGGAAAGGGGAAGAGATTGGTGCTAAAATAGAGAGAGAGAGGGTGGGCTTGTCTGATTTGTTTCTACCTCTCACTGTGAAATCTCTGGTGCTCTTAAAAAGTGTGTTATTTTATATATATGACTTTAAACTATTTAAGGTTGTGAAGGTGCTACAGTGTCTTGCCACAAACCTCCCCACCCCCCAAAAAAAAGAAAAGCCCTTAGGACCATCTCTCTGGGAAGAGAGGAGGTTACAACCTACAGCTAAATCAGAGCGACAGTCACCTCTAAAGGGATCCTTTAACCGTGGATGTCAATCATGTGCAACAACTCCAACTGCGGCCAAAGGAACTTACAGGAGATTTTAGAAGCAAATTCACCTTTATTGTTTGGGGTTTTTTATCGGCTAATTAGCACTTTGCTGCTTTGGGAGGGGAGTGAGGGATACAGCTCATCTGGCAGCACTGAGCCTCAGAGAGAGCTATTTTTGAGTCGGTTGTCATGTAAGTAGTGTTGCTGTAGCCGGGCTGGCCACGCGTGCGCTGCGCAGTGACTCCCTGGGCTCAGCTCGTATTTAAACCCAGCTCTGCGACCCCTCTGTCTGGCCCCTCTGTCAAGACTGACACGATGGTACCTTGTTTCAGAACCCAGCCGGGCTTGGAGGGGTTTGGTTTTCTTAAGTTTTGTAGAAATTTAGTCTCTATATGTAAATTTGGAGGATGATTGATTTTTTTTTTTAAAGAGGATAATTATGGTAATCTTTAATTCTATATAAGGAATAATATTGATGTAATCGGAGCTGTACTGTATCAGAAATGCTTCAGTGCCTGTTTGGAGTTTTCATGTCTCATATGGACTATGGATTTTATTTTTTTGAGGAAAAAAAAAAATATATGTGAGTCTCTCTTTGTGTATTCTTTTTTTTTTTTTTTTTGTAACTACTGCCTGGTGGTTGGTTTCCAACGACCATCAGAAAAGGTTAACAAGCTCTGTCCCAAATACCTCTCAGCTCTTCCTCCCCTCCTAAATACCTCACCCCATGGGGCAGCTCAACCCAACACCCCCCTCGGGCCAAGATCCCCATCTCCCGCTTGCTGCCCACCCCTGCTCACACCCCCCAGGTTCCTCCCGTTCTCACCCCCTCTCCCTCTCACCATTAATTTTCTGTGTTTTCTCAAGGCTGGAGTTACCATTTGCTCTCACTGAAGCTTTTTTCCTTCTTTTTTTCTCTTTTCTTTTGGACACTAAATAAATATTTAAAACTGAGGCAATGAACCAGGACTGGTATGGGGTTGGTTTTTTTTGCTTCTTCATGGGAAACCAAGTGAGCAAGAGGTGCAGAAATACCCTATTGTTTGATGGTGATGGTGATGATGATGTTGGCGTGACAACCCAGAGACATCACCCTTCCCCACCCAGGTGACCTGGGGACCCCAACCCACACCCCAAGATGCTTGCTCTGGTACTGGTCACAGCATGACCTGCCCCACTCTGAGCATGACGTTAAATGCACAGCAAGGCTGGGACCCCGATGGCTCCTCACAGCGATAGGTCATCTCAGCACTGTCACCAGCCCCGTCCTCATCCACATCTCTGTTCTGAGGCAGTGCCGGGGAGCAGGAGAGCAGAGGAAATAAAAAAAGTAAAAAAAAAAAAAAAAAAAAAAGAGTTAATCTCATCTTTGTCATTGCTGAACCCCAAATCACATCTCAGTTGCTCCAAGCTGTCTTTGAAACCCAATTTCTTGCTTAGGGGGTCACCTGGCCCCAGCCCAACCTCAGCCCAACACCTCATGGCTGTTTCTGCCACATGTTGGAGACAGCAGTAAAGCCCCCATGGGCTCAAGCCAGGGAGGGGGACATGGAGGTGACCCCCACCCACACACACCCTGTCACACCACACCACGGGAGCTGCCTTGGCTGGTCCCGGGTTGCATCAGGGGCAGCAGGAAGCGACGGCCGTGTTTGCTCGCCTCGCATTGTTCCCCTTCCCAGCAATGCTCTGTTGACTGGAGGGGCCAAGGGACCCCCATGCCCAGTCACGTCAGGGCACCTGGTGACCAGGTCAGCTTTGGCAGTGCATTAAAATCCGGCTCGGCTGGGACTGGCCGTCTGTCACGTGAGCCAGCCCTTCCCCAAACACACTGCTTCTGGGCGGGGAAAAAGCAAACACATTTTATAAATAAATCAATGCACTTAATTATGAGGCCAAAGTTGGAGGAGACGTCAGGACAGTGTTAACCAGAGAGATTCTGCATTTCAAAACGTTGCCATTTAATTATTATTTTAAAAGCCTGAGCCCACTGCACTGGTCATTCCCCTGCCCCATATTCACCGCTCCAGACAGGATTTATTAACCACAGTGCTGACTTTACCAGTTATTTCAGTTTACTTAAAATAATCAGCTGTGTATTTTATCACGGCCCCCTCTCCCCAGCAGCATCCATCTTCAGTGAGACCTCCCCATGAGGCCCAGCATCAGCCACGTGCCCCAGCGAGGAACAAGGCTGGTGCAGACCCAAAGCTCTCGCAGCCAGCACCCAACCATCGCTGTGCAGATTTATTTGCTCCATGGAGAAAAGCCACGTCCAGGTGCCATTCAATGCCCCTGAGGCCTCCAAACACACCTGGAACCAGCAGAGCACTTCGCCAGGCACCCGTAAAATTAATTGTCATTTCTGAGAACAAAAGCTTGTACTGGTGAAATGTGGGGTTAGGGGGTTGTCTTTTTTCATCATTTCTGCTGAGGAAATTCAAGCTTTTGCAAGTTTAATTTCCTCCACCTGCTATTGCTTCATGCCTGAGCAAACAGCCCAGCTGCTGAACAAGCACATCGGGGCTGGGGACGTCCAGCTTTGGAGGCGGCTGTATATAAGGGATGGAGCTGAGCCGCATCCCATCAGAGCAGGAGCCTCCTCTCGGCCGGCCAGGCGATGCTGGCCTCCCTCACCCTCCTCCTGGGGCTGCCGCTTGCCCTCGCCACCGAGCCCCCCACCTGCACCCCGCTCATCCCGATGACCTTCGACAATGCCACCGTTGCGAGGGTAAGCCCTGCCCGCAGCTGGGCACCCGTTCTCTCCTTTCCTGGCAGCATCACCAGCTGCTGCGAGGCCAGGAAGAGGTGATGAACCCAACCAGCAGCTCAACACTTATCTCACTGCCCGGCTCTGCTCATTTTCCTTAAAAAAACCCAAGTCTGCTGGGGCAGGAGGGTGGGGAAAGAAGGGGGTGAAGCCTTGCAGCTCTGCACCCATAATCTCATGAGGAGGCGCTTTTGGGGAGCTCCTGCTTCCATCTCCCTGTGCAAGCCAGGCTGGGCAGCGCCATCCCCAGTGCTTCATCACTCTATTTTAAGTCCTTCAAGAGATGGGTTCTCGGGTCACGAGTCTCCATCCACAAAACTCTTCACTGCATAAACAGTACTGAGTCCCTTGGGGCTGGCTGATGGGAGGAAAGCAATGAGAGCTGGGCAGGCAGCAGGGACACGGGCACAGAAACAAGCTGGGAGCTGGACTGTCACCTTAGCAGGGAGGGGACAAAACCAAGAGCCCCCTCACCCAGACTAAATCCTGCCCAAGGTAGTCACCTACCTGGGGTGCTCACCCAGCATGCACCCACCCCCCCCAACCCATCCCCACTCCCCTCTGCACTGCAGCTTCTGGGACACTGGATCTACATCACCGGTGCGTCCAAGTACCCACCTCACCTGGCAGAGCTGAAGGAGCTGAAATATGCAGTTTATTCCATCCTTCCCAGCAGCCATGAGGACGAGCTCAGCGTCATCGAAATCATGAGACTGTAAGGACAAGGATTCACCCCCCTCACCCAACTCCCTCATCCCCAGGGGCATTTCCACCTGCTGGTACCATCCTCTGGGCTGAGACACCTCCACAAATGTGGAGCTGAAGAGCCCCTATGGCAAATTTACTTAAACTCTGAAGCCTGGTTCAAGTTCTGAATCTGTCTGGTCTAACTGGAGTTGGGGGGGACGGGGGACAGGGTGGTATTTTCCCATCTGACCTCTCTGCCCCACAGGAACGAGACGTGCGTGATGAGGAACACCAGCAAGATCCATGTCTTTCGGCACAACTCCACCCTGGTGCACGGTACAGTCCTGGCCGCGGTGTAGAGATGGGATGGGGGGGGGGTGCACACCAGAGCTGCACCTTGCACCCTCCCATTTCTGTCCCCTGGTACTTGGCACCCTGAGCCTCCATCATGAGGCCATTTTACACCTAAAAACGTGTCTGGAGGTGGGAGGAAAAATTTCTTCCACTCCAGGCAAAGTGTACAGCAGAGCTGTGGGACCAGCTTGGTCCTCCCTGGGATGAGTCTCCTGCAGTAAAGAGGATGAGCACCCCCCACCATGCTACTGTGGGGGCCCTGGGACAAGGTGACACTCGCCAATGATGGACCCCACTCTCCCTGTGCCTTCCAGTCGATGACCAGGTGATTGCCACGGCCAAAGTGATCCAAAGCGACAAGGACCTGCTGATCCTGAAGCACCTCAATAACGACTTCATGGGACTGAGCCTCTCAGGTGAGTGGCTGCCTCAGATCCATGGGGCACATCCCTGCCTGGGGATGGTCCGGGGGCATGGGCATCCCCAGCCCTTGCAGGCAGGGCAAAAAGCCCCTTTTCCCCAGTACAGAGAGGGGAAACCTGGGGGTGGCAGGGTGGGGGGAGCAGGTGGCAAGCTCCTCGTCCATGCTACAGGGACCACCAAGGAGCAAAGCACCCCTAAGGCTCCCTCCCACCCCCACCCCCTCCCCCCGCCTCCCCTTTTACCACCTTGTTTCTCCAACAGCACGGACACCCAATGTGAGCAAGGAGCATCTGGATGAGTTCAGAGCCCAACTGCACTGCCTGGGCTTCACCAAGGAGGAGATGTTCTTCACTTCTGAAAAGGTTTGAACCCCTCCCCAGGGTGGGTGAGCCCCAGCCGGGGCCAACTCTTGCCACCAGCTGGGATGAGGGTCCAGCGAGGGCTGGGTGTGGGGTGTACCAGCCGCCCCTCTGCACGTCCTCTCTCCTCCCCAAGCATCCGTCCTGACCATTCCTGGCTCCTGGCTCTCAGTTTGGGGGCAAGGGGGCACCAAGAGCCACTCTCCCCCTCTTCCACAGGACGCTTGTCCCTGGGCTGGGGAGAAGATGGATGAAGGCGACGTGGAACCGCAGCTGGGGTGACAACACCCCCACTCCCACACACCCTCCCCACCCCCCCGACCTCGGGCCATGTCGGCTGCTCCATCCTCATCCTCCTCCAGCCCCCTCTGCGGGGACGCCCCTGCCTGCCAGCCCCGCCTGCGCTTGGCTCAGCCTCAGGACTTTCTATCGAGGGTTTGTTTGTTTTTTTTTCCCCCTCCTGGACAAAAAGACCAGTTTCCCTCTTTTCACCCAGACCCAAAATAAACCTGTGTTACAACCTCCTGCTGCTCCTGCTGCATCCTCACCAGAGCCTGGGCAGGAGCCCTCCCGCCTGTGACGCTGCAGCTCCAAACCCGCCGAGAGGCGTGAAAAGCCCCGGACCAAACCCTGCCGGTGGCAGCGGGCACGGACAGGCTCGTCCTCCCCACCAGCTTCATGGACCCCCCCCCGGCCACCTCACCCAGCTGCTGGCCAGCTGCCAGCACCCACCCATCAGCCCTGACACACTCCCCCCCCCAGGGAGAAGCACAAACCCACCGAACTCTTTGGGTCCTCCTCCACCGCAACCCAAACCAGTCAAGGGGGTTTTAGCACCCGACCAGCCCACCTTGAATTTTCAAGCCAAATCCCACAAGGCTCCACCTGCGCCTGGGAATTCTGCATGAGGTGTAGTGGGATGGGTGACACAGGGTGACATTGTGCCTTCCCCACATGTTTCTGAGCAGGAAAAAGGGGAAGAGGATGGGGAAAAAAAAAAAAAACAAACATTACCCAGGGCCAGACGGAGGGACTCGGGGATGCTCCCCCACCAGAGAGGAAAGGACAAACAGGAACAAAACCAACAAAGCAGCTCCTGCCCTGTCCAGCAGCACGGGGACAGGAGTGGAAGGCGGAGGGGAAAGCGGGGGGAGGAGCCACTGCAGGGGACACGTCCATCAGGAGGGGGTGACCTCCTGGGACCTCTTCAGCCCCATTTTTATGACCTGCCTTGGCAAGGAAGGGAAAGCATCCCTTCCTTCCCGGAAAGAAGGTGGCTCTTTGAAGGACACTCCCACCCCCGCCACATCCCCCCCGGCTTTATCCAAGGTGGGAGGCGGCTGCAGCCCAGCCGGTACCGGGGGGGGGGGGCTGCACGGTGCCTCACCTGTTGCAAAAGGCAACTACAGCAGCTGCTCACAGGGAACAGAACAGGCAAATTTGAGGCAGATTTTAGTTTGAAGTGCAGCGAGTGCATCACCCCCATCACCTCCAGCCACATCAAGGGGCTGCAGCCAGGGAAGCGTCGAGCTCAGGGCTGGGCACACAACTCTTCTCTGGGCACCGTCCCCAAAAGGTGCCGGTTGCGTCACGAGCGTGACACCAACAGTCCCCAGCGTGTCCCGTCCCTACCACGCAGGGCTGCTAAAGCAAACAGCCAAGGGAACATGTCCGTCCGTCTGTCCAGGGCTTCGCTCGCTCCTCGCTTTCAGGCGGCCATGGCCGGGGTCACCACCGTCCTCAGCCTCGCAGCGCTGCTGCCCGCGGCCGCCTTCCCCTGCGGAGCCCCTCGCCTGGACAACACCACGGCGTCGAAGGTAGGAGAGATCTGAGCCCTGGGGGGGCTGCTCCACTCCTGGAAGGAGTTGTGGGTGCTCTGCTAAGCCTCTCTGTCCCCGGGGAAGGGGACGGGGGGAGGAGACACCCTCCCTCGCCCCCCGGCACATCTGCAGAGTGGCCCTCTGCAAAACATCTGCAACAAACGGGAAACTTTTGTTTTCCACAATGGCTTGAGCTTCCCGGTTTTCTCGTAGTTCCCCGGCAAGATGACCTTGAGACAAGGGGGGGGGGCTGGCTGGGTATTTTTTGGTGCCAATGCCCTGGGGCAGTGCCAGGCTCCCCTCACTCTGCCACACCACGCAGAGGCATCAGAGCCAACACCAGCACCATTTCCCAATACCCACATTCAGCTTTTTTTATTTATTTTTGTCCTTTCTCATGCATTGCAAACGCAGGTTTCATTTTGCTGCTGCCAGGTCGGTGCAAGAGGGACAACTAGCAGAGGCATGAAGTCAAAAATAACAGTTTCGCCACAGGGAAGGTGGAAATCTCTTCCCCAAAGCTCCCCCTTGCAAACCCCAAAGCTCTCACTGCCCTGTTCCTCTCTCCCCACAGCTGCTGGGGACGTGGCTGTACATGGCCGGGGCCGCCCAGTTTCCCCAGCACATCCTGGAGATGCTGCTTATCGACCACGGCCACATCCACGTGAAGTCCCATGCCAGGGAGCAGGAGCTGCTCATCACCCAGCACGTGGCCGTGTAAGCTGCAGCCCTCGGGTCCCTGCCCCGACCCATCTCCCACAGGTTATAGGCCCCAAAGCTACTTCAACACAAGCTCTGAGCAGGGTTTCAGACTGGTTTTCCCAAGGAGAGGCTCTCTTGGCCACTCTGGGCATGATTCTCCCCCCCTCACCTTCTTCTTCACCCCTTCTTTTATTTATTTATTTCAAGCCCCCAGGATTAGGCAAATTCTGCAGGGCACAGAGGTCTTGCAGGCACCAAGTCCTGCACAAGTGGATGCTGCAGGATGCAGGCAAGAAGAGATGTCTCTGCAGGACAAGACCTTTCCAGAGGTCCCTGTGCTGCAGCTGCCAACTATGCCAGCACCAAAAGGTGTTCCCACCCCAGGGCAGGCTTTAAGGGGATAGACTTTTCTGTACCAACATCATCAGGTCTTTGCAGTTTTGGGGTGGAAAAGTTTCACCACGAAAGAGCTGGGGCAAGGGCAAGGCTGAGCCCACCAGCTGCAGATGGAGGTCAAACACATGGGAGAAATGGCCTCATTTTAACAGTGAGAACAATTAACCCTGCAGGGGAGCTGGCATGGCAGGGACACGTGCCCTGTTCTGTGCCATGGCCAGGTCTGGGGCTTTGCTGGTCCTTTCCAGCCCACGGTGGGTGGTGCCCACTCTCCTTCTCAATGTAACCCCCCGTCCCTTCTCTCTCTCCAGGGGAGACCAATGTCTCACCAACAACTCTACCTACTTTGAACTCACTGCCGGTAACACCACACTGGTGAAGCACGGTGAGCAGCACTGGCAGGCACAGCCATCAGGGGCACCATCCTGTCTGGGTTTTGGGACAGGCTGAGACACAGCAAGGGCCCGTGTCCATGTTTTACATCCTCTGATGCATTTTATTCCTGGGTGCCTTTGTCTGCTTGAAGCTTCAGTGGATTCCAACAGGCCAGGGGCACCCAGGGTTGGCCCCACTCTTAGGGCACCCCGGGGATTGTGGCCCCACCATCATGCCACACTAACCCTATGAAGCATTGTCATGTCGAGAGCAAGGAGCAAACTCCTCCCATCCCTGTAGGAGGCCATTTGTAAAGTTATTTCACAGCTCCTCAGGGGAAGGAGGGGAATTTTCATGGCGGGTTTCAGCTAATTAATGAAGCCTCGTGTTCCAAATTGCTTCCTCCTCACCAAGGAGATGGGGTGAGCCATTTGGGGTGAGAATTGCAAACCCTCTGAGATTCAGTTTGCACTGACCCAGCCCAGACAGCACTGCTGCAAGCAGGGGACAGTTTCTCCCTGTTTCTGCAGCTCCCACCCCCCTCAAATCTGTGAGTTCAGGCACTCAGGGTTGAACAGACCTGCTCATTCCCCAAGCACCAGCGAGCCACAGCATCCAGCACATAGCAATGGCAGGACAGGAGCTGGGTGACCTTGGCTCCTTCACTATCCAAACAAACCAAGAGCTGAACAACTCACCCTATGTCAGGACATTTGTCCTCCCTGGCTGCTCAGGGCTGGATCCTGGGGGCTGCTGGTGTTGCCCACACCTGAGCTGTTGTTTGTTGCTGCTGCAGCACTGAAAATCTGAATATTGTGGCTGTTCCCCATCCTGACTCTGTTCTCTCAAAGCCAAGACCCAGCAAACCATGGGGACACTGATGAACCTCAGCTCTGAAGACGTTTTACTCATCCAGTACCAACTGCAGAGAGAAAAGACGTACTGGGGACTGTATCTCTACGGTAGGCAAACTCCAGCCTAAAGTAATTTAAAGCTACCGTGGGACACCAAACCACACACAAAATTAGCAGCTAAACCCACGCAGCAATTTAGTTTTGCCAACACTCAGTGATTTTCCTGAGACAGCTGCTCCAGGGGGTCACGGGAGTATTTACAAATCCCATTAAAACCCAAATGTCTTGGCAGAGCAGAAAGAGCAAGTTAAAGACAAAACCCACTTACACCATAAATACTCCAAGAACAGGAAGCAAATTCAATTCAGCATCGATATCATTGTAAAAATCTCAGTATTTTCAAGTCAACCATGATTTTTTCAGTACTTACCTCCCAGGGCAGGGCACGTGGCTTTGCAGTACTAGCACAGGCAGAGCCGATCAGATCTACTCACAAGCCCATGAAGCAGCATTTTAGACCTTGATAAGGCTCCCCATTGCCCTTCCAAGTTGCTTAAAAGAGTTTGAAGACACATCTAGAAACCAGCCTCCATACTCAGCCTCGGTCCATCCTGATGCCCCGGGAGCATCCCACATCCCCTTAAAGCAGACAGGACCAGATCGGCCTGAGGAGAGAGTTCCAAAAAAAAAAAAAAAAAACAATGCCCAAGGTTGGTTTTGTTCAGGTGTGTTCACCACAGGGGTGAAAGACCCTGGCAGAGCCTCCATCCCCAGCAAGCATCAGATGGGGAAGGGAGGCGTGAAGGGCTGTGCCAAGGCCCTGGACCATATTTGATGCCTGGCAAATGCTTCTCCTTTCTCAGCCCGAAATCTGAGTGTGAGCACAGCCAACCGGGAAGAATTTGAGCACCACGCCAAGTGCCTGGGGCTGAGCAGAGAGGAGATCGTGTATGCACCATGGAAAATGGTACGTGGCTGCTCAGGGGGCAGCAGAGCCACTGCAGCCCCACCACGGGCAGGGGTGCCAAGACCCTGGGCTGTAGCTCCAGCCACCAAACTGGGGTCTTGGAGAAAGATTTTCAAGGTGGTGGAAGTGATTTAGAGAACCAAATAAGCACAGCTTTGCTTGATGAAACAAACACAGAAAAGAGTTTTTGGGACCTTTGTCATCAGGCTGAAAGAGATGGACGTGAGCAGGGCACCAGAGCAGAGATTCACAGAGCCCTGCGTCAGCCCGAGGCATTAGCAGAACTTACACCACGCCTGGGTAGCACCAGCTTTTTACCTATTTCTCAAAAAGTTTGAACTCCTCCTCTTCTTTCACTTACTGACACCACCACCATCCCCCCCAGCATGCCACAGCTTTGACCTCAAACCTGGTTTCCTCCTTACAGCACAGATGTGGAAAATGGCACCAGCAGCTGCTCTGCAACCCAGACAAGCAGTGTCTGGGACCAGGGACGCCTGTAGCTTCTCTGGGCTCTTTTAGACTTATAATCAGATAAAAAGGAAAATAGGACACCTTCCTTCAGTAGATCCTCTCCTGCAGGTGCACTGGCAGGAGAGTATTTATCCTGTTCATTACTATTTATCATAGTAGCATTACCATTTATCATAGTGCTGTTTGTTATCATTTATCTGTTGCTGTTGTTTTAGAAGGAGCTGTGTCAAGTGGAAGAAATGGAAAAAGGAAGCAGCCCACACACGGAGCCCATGGCTGAGGTTACAGCATCACCTCCTCTGGGTACCCAGCAGCCTGGGAGCGTGGGTAACTAACTCCACGTGAGGCAATAAATGTCTTGCTCAAACTCGATGCGTGGTATTGACAAGATGCTGGAGAGCAAAGGTTCTGGAGAGATTGGAAGTGGGTCTTGCGAAAAGAAACCGAACACCCACTTCAGCTTGTGTGTCATTCAACCAGGAGCTGGGAAAAGTCAGCCCTGAGCAAGGAGGGATCCATGACAAGGTGACACGTGGAAGTGCTTTCAGCGCTGACTCACACCAAACTGGCAGGAGCGCTGCTGAAATGGAGCAGTAATCGAGACGAACCAGAAGAGGGCAATCAGTAGCTATTTTAAATGAGCGTGCCAAGCATTTGATGAGTAACTGCACTCTGCGGAAGGCTAGAAACTTCTCTTGACCTGTACAGTCTGAGAGGAAGGGGGTGCTCAGCTAGAAACAGCTAGTTGTGGTGACAGCAGCTGGACTGCCAGACATGGCCCAACTGGGGCAGATGTTCCTGCCCAAACCCTTTGGGCCAGGTGGGAACTCCCCAATAACCTTCATCCACAGCAAGGTTTGCAGTGTAGTATGACAACAACTGTAGTATGATAACAAATCATCCCCTTGACAGGGCAGGGGGGTGGGGGCACACACTAATTCCATCCAGGATGGATTTTTACTTCCCCACAGAAAAAAAAAAGTTTCCTCATTTCCCAATAAGCTCAGCAACCCAGAGGTGAGAAGGTTCAAGTGCCAGGATTCACACTGCTCTCTGTGGCTCAGGTACACCCCTGCACTTGTGGGGTGTCTCACACAGTCCTTATCACACCCCCACCCCAAAGGGAGGAAAGCACCATCACCCTGTGCTTGTCAAAGCAGGAGGAGTTTAAAAAGAGCCTATTTTTACTGTGTGCCTGGAGAGTAATTCAGTCTCAGCTCTAACCTAGTAATTAAGCACTGAAAATATCTCTCTTCCCTAAAAAGGCAGAAAAGGAGAAAAGCCAGAGTGAAGATGAGAGCCCTGCTCCTCCCTCTGCAGCACCAGGGTGCCCTGTCCCAGTACGGCAGCGTTTACTGGGCAGTGTTTTAGTGTTGAGCCTGGAGCAAAACTGAGTTTTTACAAGGCCAAGTACAGGCAATTCCCTCCTGGTCTCAGGGTGCAGGCACCTGGCCAGCCCTTGCTCCAGACACATCTTTATCAGTTTGTGACACGAAACATAACTCCTATAAGGAGGAGTGAGACAGTTAAAGGGGAGGAGGAGAGGGGATGCTGCCAGCAGCTGAGCCTCGGTAAGTGTCTCAGCTGACCAAAGCTGACACCGCTGGAGAGCGGTGGCTCAGTTTACCGGGACCCAGACTTCACCAGTAGATTTACAGCTGAATAAAAGCCTTGAATCACAGTCAGAGACATAAGGAACCAATAAACCCAGTCTGGCCCCCGTGACAAGTTTTGTTCCCCAAGTCAGAGTCCACTTGCACTACTGTGGCTCCTGAATGACCTTCATGGCTCCTGGTTGGGTTTTTGCTTTAAGAAAACATGTACAAAGCCTTTCTTTTGTAAACTCTTTAGGCCAGGTTCCTCTGAGCGTGTAATTGGACTGTAGAGTTTCCAGCTTTTCTGGGAAACTTACTCCTCTGACCAGAGTTACAGATACTACACAGATAAGCAAAGTCCAGCAATACTCAGAGACAGGTTAACAGCATCCGAACATCCCCAACTCATCACTGCCACCATTAACCTTGATCCCAGTTCTGCTGGTTTTGCCTTTAAGAAGAATTCTCTTCTCCCATGTCCTCACCGGGAGAGCCCTTCCCAGTGTCAGAGTCCTTGGTGAGAATCATCCCAGGAAGAGTCTGGCCACAAACAGCACCAATAAACCACACTGAGAAAGAGCTGCAGACACGTGGGATCTCTTTGACAGACCTTTATTAGCAGACTGTTCCCTACATGAAGAATCTGAGTTAGATTTGCATTATAGCAATTTGTGGTTACAGCTACAAAGACGGTTGTCATTTTGCATTGATTTTTGCATTCTGATACTCATATTCCCATTAGGCCACACTGGTAGGAAGGAGCCACTGCAAAATTTGTGACAGGTCTCAAGAAGGAAAGGGGTGGAAACAAAATAATAAAAATCAGGTCACTAACCCAGACTGGTTCGATTTCCACGTGGCTAATGACTGACAGCACTGGATAGCCAAGGCAGAGCCTCACCTGGAAGACTCTACGTGAACCACCAAAATCCGTCAGCAAAAAAGCAGCTGCTGAGCAATAGCAAATCCCTTTCCAATTTCTCACACGCATCTCCACAGTGCCCCATGGCACATGAAGGGCACTGGCTCAGCAGCAGGATCTGCCAGTTCAGCCTCAAAGCACAACTGCAGTAGTTTGTGTCCAAGTGCAAGTTTCCTTCCATCTCGCTGGAAACTTGTGCTGTCTTTAGACCCTGAGATTTCTCCTCTTCCCCCCTTACCCAAAGATTCCCCAAGATCGCTCCCAATTAGCCATTGTGACGTGCAACATACACAGACCTTCTACCTCCCAACTCCAGCCATCCACCTGAAAGCTTCTCAGCCACGCATGGAGGCAATTCCAACACAAGGTGAGCCTCGCAGCACACCCTCTCCCCTGCCCCCAAGGGTCTGCTTCCTCACCAGCTCCCTGCTCTCCTAGGGCTTCTTGCTACAGAATTTCTCTGGGCTGAGCTCCTCCAGCAACAGCCCCAGACGTGCGAAAGGCAGCTCGAGCCCCACAGGGAAGGTACACGAGCGACTTTAGCGTCCCTCCCCACGACTCGGCTGTGTGACATAAGAGAACAAACAGAAAACTTTTTAAAACAGGAGAAATACAAGCACGGTAACAATATTTAAACAAGTCTATAAAAATAGTCCAACATAACTCTGTTCAAATAAATACAAAATAAATATGCTTTAAGCAGTAAAACAGTGGAATGCAACGCTGGTCCATTTTGCCCAAAATGAAAAGTTGGATGAGGATCTCCCAGGCCTCAAAAGCCAGATCCCATCAACAAAAGTAGCCCAGAATGCAGTCAGAGAAATTTTAAAGCCATCTCTTTCCCTTAGCCTTATGAAAAGCAGCCTTTGAAAGAAAAGCAAGCACGTCTGCAGAACCAAAAGCTCACCTCTCCCAGTGACAACCAGCCCCTCTCCCTAACGCCCCTTCCCACAGCAGCCCTACTCCTGGCTCGGGGACTCCCTCCCGCTAATGCAAACCTGAACATCAATCTACACAGAGGTCTAAATAGATAGCAGCATAGGCACGGGGTTTGGAAAAGGCCCACCAGCTCTCCTTGGCACCAGGCAGGATGGAATTCAGAGGTTCCATGCAACGCTGCACAGGGGCTCTCGTGTCGTGCTGGGAGCACAACTGCACAGGAGCTGTGAAATATTGTCTTTTGCTCAGTAAAGCCATGCATCAAGGTGCCAGTCCCTCCAGGGCTCTCCTGCCTTCCCCTTTCCAAGCCCCTGCTGAGTATAAGACAAGCCAATTGGCATGCAAAGGATACAGGCATGCAGGCTCTACTCTGCTGCTTCAGTTAGTAAGTGCATCTTGTTAGTGGATTTATGAGACACACTTGAACCTATAAAAAAAAATAAATAATCCTAATTCTTCATTGGGCTGGCCTAAGTAACCTTCAGCCTGTCTGGATAAACCACTGTCCACCAGCCCTCAAAACCAGTATAGTTTGACATTACATTTCATGTCAAGTCTTGGAAGCAGAACACGAATGTCTCCTACCCAAAGGAACATATGTAAACATAAGAACAAGCCTGGTGTGGCAGCAGCTCCTACACAAGGTTTGTACAAATTTAAACAGTGGGTAGGAAGTTAAACAACTGAATGGAAAAAGAAGCTCTCTGAATGGAAAAAAGCTCTTTCAGCAAGTCAGAAGGTGCTCATTTGCAGGCCAACAGCTCTGTACACACAATACGTTGAAAGCAGACCTGTTACCCAAACCTTTGCTACTTTGCCACACTGCTGGGAACCGACCTCAGCAACTCCCAGGAGTTCACCTCCTGGTCTCCCTAAAGGCCCAACAAAAAGGACTGCGTGATGGTTTATGTGGAGCTTTGAGTAGCAAGATGGCAAAGGACACCAGATCCTCCCCTACTCCTTACTGACTCACAAACTATCTGAGATTTCACAGCTTTGCTTAGTCAGCTTAGTGTCAACACATTCACAGAATGAGAGATGGCTATAACGTCTTGGGATTGCATCCCAAGATTTCAGAGTTCCAAGTCCTTGGCATCTCCTGGTCACCGTGACTGCACGCCCAACGTCATCTTCAAGTTTTCATAAACCACGTAGCTGATGCTTACAGCTGGGATCACCTTCATAAAGTTCGGTGCCAGACCCCGGTAAAGACCAAATGCTCCCTCTGTCTTCAGAATGTGTTTGAACAGTCCCCTCATCGTCACTTCAGGAGCACCCTCCACTGAAGCTGCAATAGAGAAAGCCACAATAAATAATGCAGCCTTTGTGGTGAGAACACCTTAAGGTAACACCTGCCCCACAGAGCAGTTCTGATTCGTGTGCTTCCCGTGGATGTTCACAGAGCAAAGGTGCTTCACGGGGGACACCATCATGCTTCTCAGCAAGCCACAGCCATGCTGCACAGCACAGCCATTTTCCCAAACTGTTCTGCAGACACCCTTAGCCCCAAACTCCTGATCTGAGCAAAACAGAACCTCTGTCCTGGAGGTGCTTGGCCCCAGCTGCCGAGGACAGCACAAAGTCCACCATGCTCTTGCAGCACAGCAAACAGTCAGTGCTCAGCTGCACAGGCCAGCAAAGGCAGCTGTTGCAATGTTTACACTGGAGGACCTTTAGCCTGCTCAGAGACCATGACAGGAGTTCCCACAGTTCCCAGAAGTTCTCACCTTGGGCCTGCATGCGTGTCCTCACAAGAGCCAGCGGGTAACTAGCAAGCTGTCCACAGGTACTGGAGATGGTGCCACAAGCCAGCAGAACAAAGACTCCAGGGTCTGCACTGTTGACAGCATAGCGTTGCAACCAGGTGTTTTTTAGTGTCTGGAAGGAACAAGCCAGATGTCAGCAGTGAAGAGACCGTCAAAGGAATATCACGTTACATAAAAGATCAAGCACAAAGGCCCAGAAAGCTATGTGCAAATTCAGCCAGAAGCACCAGGTTTCTCAGATCTTTTTGAGCTACTACTACTGCAGTGCCTGGAGGAAAACCCTTCTTTTTTTTTTTTTTTTTTTTTAGAAAATTACACTAGAAAAAGAAAGAAGAAGAAAAAGAAAACATAAAAGAAATAAGAGACCATGCATGTTGCTGACTAGGAAAGGAGAATCGTTATATTGCATTATCTTTTAGGCCTTTTTGGTTAAAAATCCACTCATGCCCCATTGATCAGAAAAGCTTTGATATGTTACATAACCTCCTGTAGTTACTGACAGGTCCAGCAGTGATAAAGCTACACAAGCAGCACAGCCTACAGTGGTGTGGTGGGTTGACCTTGGCTGGGGAAAATTAACTCAATCTCAGCCCAAGCCAGTACAAAGCTTCATACCTCATAGACTGCCAGGTCAATGCCAGCATATGGAATGATTCCTAGCATGTTGGGGATGTAGCCTTTGTAAAAGGCAGCCATTCCTTCCTTTGAAAGGATGTTTTTGGCACAATCCAACATGCCTGAATATTGTCCTGTCTTTCTTAGAGCCATCCGTGTTTTCAGGACCTAGGAGACATGAATAAATACCATGACTACCTTCAGGAGAATCAACAGGAGAAAAACATATAGACAGTGTCACTCTTAAGAGAGTGATGGTCAGGACTACAGCAGGTATCGTGTCAGCAGCAATACCTGCAGTATTACCTCTGAAAACTCATTAATTAAGCTATCATAGCACTGATGCTCCACCCACACTTTCCCACCTCAGCACCTTGCCATGACCCCTCAGGGCTGAACTCCCAGCCCCATGTCTCACCTCCATGGGGTAGATGCTGCTCTGGGCAATGGCCCCAGCCAGAGACCCAGCCAACAGCCGCTCGTGAATCCTCAGCATTTCTTGGTCGGTTCCAATGAATCGCTTGATCTGTAGAAGCCAAAACAGACAGATACTGAGATTCACTGACTTTTCTCAGCCATCTTTGAGGATTTTTTTTCAACATGACCTTCTGCAAACCCTTCTGCAGCCAGATTTGTCTGTGCCCTTTTACTCACCTGCTCATAGGCCATGAACTTAATGGCAGATTCCGGCGCAATCTTCAACACGTTGATGCCATTCCCTCGCCACAGTGACCTTGGGCCACCCTCTCGGATCATCTGAGTGAAGCCACCAATGATGCACATGTTGTTACTGCGGGAGGCATGAACCTGGGGGAGAGAGAGAGCTTGGATTAGTTCCAGTCCTGATTACGACAGTGCTACGTTTTTTCCATAATCCAGGGACAAAAGGGCGCTTTTTTATTTACCCGGAGATTTGCCAAGGCTTTAATCCCTTCCAGATAACTTCTACAATAGGAAATCAAGCTTCTTTTATTTTTGCGAACTCTAGTGTTAACTAATGAATCTAATTAATATCTCCCTTTGGAATGTGAGGAAAAGCTATCTAGGCAACTCCCACGTCTAGCATAGGATCAGTCGCCCAGAGTAAGCTTCTTGGCTGGCCCAAGAGTGGGTACAGTGACAAAGCAGGCTAAAAATCATTAGTTAATAACGCTGATAATCCTTAAACTGATTAGGAACTCTGCCAGCTGACCACCAGAACCACTTCAACTCTCATGGCCTCAGGGTCTCTCATAGGAAGACAAGATGAACTTGTTTCACCAAAATGCAAGTTTTCCAGTGCTGTAAACCACAAAGCTCTCTATTGATAGTTTTCACGTCTACTTCCCAAAAGATTCTCTGCATTTTTTCTAGTCAATGAAGAATAACTTTTTTAACCTGACTTTGATCATTGAAATAATCCAAAAAGCTTTCAGAAATAGCAATGTAAGAGCTATGAGATTACTCCTGCCCAGAGTGCTGTGCTGGGTGGATGAACATTATCATCTCCCAAGCATCCAAGAATATTAACAGAACCTGCCTGGTGTTCAGACTAACTGCTCCATCATACCTGCATAAGCACTTTCAAGCGGTCCAAGGGAGCTGTACAGGTTCTGGACACAGCACCTGCACCTCCACCTGCAACCAGATGTCTCCACCACATCCCCGTCTGTCTCTCTTCCACTGTGAACTCATCAGGGACGGTCAAGTTCTCTCCTACATCAAAGATCTGCAAAAGTATAAGGTGTTGAGAACTGTTTCATCAGCTACTGATCTTGCCAAAGTTGTATTGCTTTATCAGAGCTAAGTGTTGAAGTACTGAGCGTGCTTATTCCAAGTCAGCAGCTTATCTATAGCCATTAACTCCTGTGCTTGGCCACAGGAACTGCCGCTGCTATAGCACGTCACAGGGGGAACCTTCACATTCAGAGACTTCTGGCCAAGAAGCTGCCAACTGCTGAACATTTGTCTGCGTTAAAATACTGCGGATCCCACTAAGGAACAAAATGACCAACTGCTGGCAGCTGCATGGCAAAAAAGCTGGACTTCTCTGGAAGCTTCCAAGCTCACGGCCAGTTCAATCTTGTTACACGCTATTTTCACACACTGAAAGATCTCCAGGAAGGATGGCTGCCTGTCAAATCAGTTTCTAGTCTTAACAGGTCCTGAACCAGCAGGGGCTGGCCACTGGTATGAGCTCTCAGAGGTGCAAGCCAAGTGAACACCTTTATCTTCTTGCAGAACATGCAGGTGTTATCACCCGTGCCAGTGATAGGTGGCAAGATAAGAGGACAGGACAGGAAGCAATTAGGTTTCTAGGGCTACAAGGCAGCTATTGAACCATGAGGAGAAAGATAAGGACTGCTGATAGCAGCTCCTGGGGGTCAGGACTCTGAGAAGATGAGGAAAGACCAAGACCCCCCTGTGGACGAACCACTTCTTACCGTGGAGTGCTTCCAGTACAGGATGATTTCAGGAATGTTCTCCACTGGGTGCAGCAGGTGATAGTCTCGCCACTCATTCCAATCAATTGTCATTGTCCCATTTTTATCCATGCTGAAAAGATGTATCATTAGATGAGTACAGACTCCCACTGGGTGAAAAATTCCTCCTCCCCTTCCCTTTGATTCTTCAGGCCTACACCAAAAAAAAGCTTTGCAAAGCAACTACTAAAGGTAGACACAAGACAAAGCTGGGAAATCTTCTATTCACCAACACTGCAGAGAGGTAGAAGTGGGCTCCCTTTTTCCTCCCCTCTCTCTCCCCTTTAACTGACCCACAGGAGTAGCTGCACCCCCTCCTACCAAACTTATGGACATAACTGACACTGAAGGGAAAATAATACTTACTAGGTGACAGGACCCCAGAAGTGTCCCGTCCTTATTCTGACACACAGGCAAACAGACAGAGGGAAGGTAGCAGAGGAAAGAAAGAGGAAAAAAACAGCACAAATAAGTGGTTGTTAACATGTTAGTGCCACGTGCATAAAGCACTTTGCATTTCCAATGAGCAAGTGCACAGTCCCTCTCCAAAGCAGCAAGCTCAGGGCAGCAGGACAATCAGACAAGGATGCAACTCAACTCGGGTGCAAGTTCTTCCCACAGCAGGTCAGGAAGGTAAGAGACTCTGACAGTAACTCTCCATAATGCAAAACAAAGAGTAATAGGCAAAAAGGGAGGAGCTGAAGTCTCTGGAAAGTGTGTACAGGGAGGGGATGTGTTCCATGGCTCTACATTTCCTTCTAAGGCCTCAACAGTAAAGCAGAACCACCAGCTGAATCCTCACCTCTTCAGTATTTTCTCAGCCTGCTGTTCAGAGATCTTGACTCCCAAGTCCCGCAGAGACTGGACAATCTCCTGAGCATCAATACGGCCTGCAAAGATAAGCCAGTAAGCTCATGTATACATAGCACAAGCTTATGCATGCAGTGCTCTATTCATGAGCACAAGAAAGGCATTTACCATCATTCTTCTTATCCAGACTCTTGAAGACCAGTCTCAGCTTCTTTTCATGATCCTGGAGATAGTGAACAAATTCCTCAAAATCCAGCTGTCCATCCAGGTCCTTGTCTCCAGCCTTCACAATTTTCTGTTCAAAAAAATAATAACAATTAAAAAAATAATAATTAGAAACTGTCAGTTTTGTTCCTTCCCATAGATCTGTCCTTCCTTCTACCATATTTAGCTTCCTACACGACTTTGACTTTTCCCCCAGAAAGTAGCCAACAGAATTATGATAATTCCTCAAAGAAATCTGAGCAAAGCAGTAGCGTAGAAAAGTCACCTGATTCCAGGCAACTGTCTCCCAGAGTTAGTTACGCAGATGAAATGCCTCATGTTTTTATCAGAGAGATTCTGTTAGCATCATGTGTCTAATCTCAGTCCTGATCTAGATTAACACCTTACAAAGCCCTTGTGGAGGTTCTTGAACTAAGTATGAGGCAACAGATTTGCGTAAAAAGTGATTCACAAAACTTCAGTTAATAAAAAAACTTGAACAGGAGAAGGAATTTCATGCCTACTACAATCCTTAAGAGAAGAGAACTCCCTCTAGCAACAACTAACTCCAACCAGAAAAAGCCTGTCCAGCTCTAGCAGACACAGCCAAAGATAAAAACCCCTATGAACTGGTTTAGGCACCCTGGAGCTATGAGCTTTAATTACACAAGTTTCCATGGGATGCATAGAGAACAAGAAAAGGTTCTTAGTAGGACAAATCTAAAATCAGGATCAGACTCTGTGCCACGTGTCTAGGACAAGGTAAACGACTAATTAACTCCAGCATGGGGCAATAGCAGATGGACTGTCCTACCTAAGGGAGCCTGGCTACTTGTTGACAGGAAAGGTGATCTCCAGAGTGCAAGAATGTGGCTCAGGGAGTTCCTACTCCCCTTCTAGTTCAGTCACTCGCCTTTGACAGCCTGTAAGTCTTTTTCAACATGAATCAGTGAGCAACACTAAATGAGGTGTAATTCTCTGCTGCATCACCTAAACTTTTGGTTTAATTCTTCTTACAGTTATGTGAAGAGCAGGTGGGTTGTTAAGGAAGCTCTGAGCTGAGATCAAGCACTAGGATAACTCTCCATTCACTGATATTTTGTTCAATATTTAGGCTTCAAAGGTAATGGGCAAATCTGAGCTTTTGGTGATAATTTCCTCAGCCTATGAGCACCAGTCACCTTCGTAAGCCTGGAGTCTTTGTTTCACTGCCATTTTAAATTACTTCAGTACTAAATACTTCACTGTTAAAACTCACTCTCTCTTGCCCCACCACGTCCTGTCACTTTAGCCCTAATGCTCTGAGGATTAGTCCTAATCATTTCATGAGCCTTAAATAAGCAAGTGGTGTCCCAGCTGCTCTGACCTTCAAGGTATGCCCAGTATTCTTAACCTGCCATTTATCATATGACGCTTGTAAAGTTCAGATATGACCCAGCATTCAACTCGTAGGCTAAAGATAGACCAACACCCCTCGCCTGTCAGCAGACTGGCCTTGAACAGCTGAATCAGGGCTTCCCTCTGACTGGCAACCCCCAACCAGTTGACAGGCACGAATAATTCAGAGGCACTGTGAGATGTGACCGCAAGTGCTCCCTCTCAGCGCGCCCCTGACAACGGCAGGGATGTGTGAGGAGCGATCGGAGCGTGCAGGTAATAAAAGCTGCCTGGCTCTGCTCAGCTCTCTTCTTCCACAATCACAAAGCAGAATCACTGCAAGCCCATCAAACAGGAACCAGCAGCACGTGTGAAGGCTGAGAAAGCCAAGCTGTCCACCTCTTCTCCATAGATACAAACGAATCTCTACTGCAGCTCTTCACCTTTAACAGCAAATATGAAATCTCCACAGACAGAACTGGCCATGAACAGCTACACCAGCTGCCAACATTTCTATGGTCAGCTGCATAACACACTGTGCCTTACATCTCAGAGCTTCCTACATCCCCCGTTCGTGTGTCTGTACAAAGCCTACCCAGCTTTGCTGTTCAATAATCGGCTGTCTGAGCTCTTGACAGCCTGGTCATAAAAGTCACACCGGTAGTAGCGAGCTGACAGCAAGGGCTGTGATACAGTCGGACGGAACGCACCGCAGATGTAGTGCATCTCCTTTTCTGCAGTGAAGGGAAATGTTCTTGCACAACCTCCCCCTGCTCAGCCCACCCACGGCTGCCGAGCCGCTTTCCGGCTCCCAGCACAAACCTGCTCACTTGCACCAGGGCAAGACCTGCACCAGCTTGAGCTGTCATTGGATTACTCACCTCCCGTCAGAAGGAGGGCAGGAGGAAGGGTGTCAGAAGGAGGAAAAGGAAGAGGATGTGAAATGCTGTATTTGGGCAGACCAGTTAAAGCAGAGAAATCCAGAGTTTGGAAAACCCTTTTCCATTTAACTTCTATCAAATTAACTGGCATAAACAGTCTTAGAGGCACTGAGATCTCACCAGATTAAAGGCAAAAGGATCAACAAGAAAAAAGCCCACTCCATGCTGCTCTGGCAAGCCCTGCCAAGGGGCAAGAGAAGTGCCCATGATGCACCCAGCTATTACGACAGAGCCATCAAGAACATCTCCCCCTCCAAAGGGCCACTCGGGGTGTTGGAGACCACCCCTCTGCAGCTCCCTCCCCCGTTCCTCCCTCGGGGCCATACCTGCTTCCACTGGCGGTAGGTGGAGAACTCCTGGGAAGGAATGAAGAGACTGAGTCGGAAGATGGATTTGAGTTCAGCCGGCAGCCCCTTCGACTCAAAGTATTCAAACTCCGTCTGCGACTCCCCAAACACCGGCACGTACAGACAGAGGCAGAGCATCTTTCTGAGCCAGAGACTCAGCTGCCCTGCTCAGACCAACTGACCGGGAAGGGAAGTAAAACTGAGTGATTTCCCTGAGCTAATTTCAGTGCGTAGTGGAAAGGAAATGCCAGCGAGTCTCATGACACATGGTTATGAGCAAAGCGGGCTCCGGTGGGATTGGCTGTACAAGCCCTGCCCTTCTACTTAAAAGGGAAGCCGTGGCTGTACGTCCCACCCCGCTGCCAGCAGACAGCGGATCCCGAGGAGGCATGTGAGCAGCCTCCCATTGCTCAACACCAGGCTCCCATTAAGCCCAGAGTCCTTACATCACGCTCACAAGTTAACTCTTACTGGGCGCGTCTTTTAACCCAAGAGGCTTTGGCCAACGTCCGAGATGCTCACTTTCTGTTCCTTACATCTGATCAGTCTTTTCTGATCCTGTTCTCACCCCTCAGGTGATTTACACGTGTGGCACAGTGGGAACCAGTCTTGATCATAACTTCTCCCACCACACAACACGGGAGGCCTCTCACTGCCTTCCTCTTCCCAAAGATTCTTCCTCCATAACGCAGTAAGAGCAGGATGCCAGCCACTTACTGCTTTCACAGATGTCTGGGATATCCAGCTTAAGCAAAAGTATCGAAATTCCACTTTTATAAAGTTAGTTTTCTATGTCCGAGTCCACTGGCTTTGGTTGCAGGTTCTCCCAAATACATTTGTGCCAGCCAGGAGCAGGCAGCCCTGCACACCAGGCCCTCTCTCCTCTGCAGCTCCCTGGAGATACTAATACAGGCAGCAGCAAAGCCTGTGGAGAAGCTTGGCCGTTGTGCCCAGTACCAAGAAAAGCACCAAAATCAAGGGCAGGCTTCAAACCAGACCCAGCTGCTTCAAAGCCTCCCAGCTAAGCATCCACACAGCAGCTACACCAGCTTCATAGTTTTTCTTCCTCTTCCAACTACAATTAACTACTGCTGTCAGATACGCGCTATAATGAGACGTGGCCCTGGCAGAACAACATTTGCCAGTTTCTACCACTTACAATTTAACCTCTTTGTAAATGAGTTCCTGAGCTTTCATCAGAAGCAAGCCAGGGTGAAGAGGGAGTGTGGCACACACACCATTTAATGTGGATAATTACAGGCTTCTCAGTATTCAGTGGAGTTTGATGTACGGGATAACACGAGAGCACCAGGAAGTGCAGCAGGTACCAATACTGCTCAGTGCAGAATGACTCACTGCTAACACAAATTTTAAAATAAAGTTATAGTCTTGATATTTGTGAAAGAGGAGCTGTCATACAAGGAAGGTGCAAAACCTCACGGCCAATAACCAAAACACTCTAATCCTGCCTGCACTTGAAGGAACACGGCATGTTTGCTACGCTGGTTTAAGCCAGTCCAGCTAATCTCTTTCCCAACCACTGCAGACACAGCAACATTTTCTGGTGTTTGCTCTGTTTAATCAGAATGCTTGCCCAGCACAAAGTCCACCAAGCACTCACCACCTCAGATCCTAAAGCACAAGAGGCCTTTACGTCTTTACCATGGTTATTTTATTCTTTAGGTTTAAAGCAAAGCCAAGGGCTGTTATAAGCTGTTTATGGAGTAGCGTGTCAATCACATGACTTGGGAATATTTCATCTGGAGCTTTATTTCAAGGCTTGTTTGGTTTTTTTTTTTTAAAAAAAAAAAGCTTAATAGAACATGACTCGCAGCCATTCAATACCCTCAAGAATCATGACCTACGACAGCTTCCTACAGCCTCCCCTGGGCACCTCACCTACCATGGCACCCCTGCCTTGTTACCTAACCAGGCTTAACCTCCTCCCTGCTGACGTCTCTCCGCTCGAAAACAGGATCTTCTCAGCGACTCCCGATCCTCTTAAAGATCAGCTGCAGCAGCTCACTACAGACACGCCAACAGCACACCCCAGACTTCCCACCAACTCAAACCTCACCGTAAGCAGCACCCTAATGTTACACAACCCTGGCCAAAAGTAAACACCTCCAGCAGCCTGACCAGGGAGGGCAGCTCCCCACCAGCTCCAGGTAGGAAGTGAACAAACGCTGCCCCACCAAGCCTTAAGATCCTCCGTATGCCTTCCCACAAGTTGCCAAGCATCACTATTCTAGCTGCTTGGCAGCTCAGTTGCTATGCCAACATGATGCAGATTTTCCTAATAAACTCTGTCTGAAGTTGGCAGCTAGAGACAAAAGGCAAAATCTGCACATTTTAGGAAAGAAAGCCCTACTACCTACGTCAGAGGAAAGGAGAAAGGTAATGAGGTTAAGAAAGCTGATTTTAAGCAGGGTATTAATTACACGACAGCGAGCTAAGATGGACAGACAGATTACAGATGAAGTTTATACCATCAATTCTGCTTATAATGACAAAGAGAACTTAAGGACTGACAGGTTTTTAGATTTCACCTAAAAAATCCTGGTAAACTTGGAAGTACTTAAAAGCAAGATAGCTCTCCAAAGCTGCAGGGACCATGGCTGCTGGAACACAATTAGCATGGGGTCACCACAAAGCCTGTGCACACACAGAGGGGCCCACTCCCCCTGTCCCTGCAGGCAGCAGCACACCCACCCCAGGGCTTCAGACATGAGCTACAGACAGTACATCCCTCATTAGCACAGTCTATTCCTGATCCAACCAAGGACAGGGCACAGAGCTCCAAATAAAGTCAGTCTTTTCAAGTCAGTCCTCCCCGATACCTCTCCCCTCCACCAATGCTGCCAGTGAAGCCAGAGCTGGAGCTACACATTCATGGTTGGTGTGAAGCCAGCCAAGCTAATGTCCTCCTCTGCTAAAGGGAGCACTAGATGGGTCCACCTTCCTTCTACACGAGGCTCACTTTTTGTGACATCAAGGAAGCTGCAAACTCATTTTATTTATAGGATTTGGTTCTTGTTTAAATGCTGTACTAGTTACCAGTTTGAATACCCTGTCATTCCAGTGCTAACCTTTCCAAGTCATTTGTACTCTTCTAGGCATCTGCTTCATCACTGGTTTACTACATCAGCTCCAGAAGGTACCTCCCAAAGGATGGGAAGATGCAGCCATACAAGGAGCAGGAAAGGATGCTGTTTAATTTTGAATTTACTTTGCTAAAAAAGAAGTCACTAAAAATATCAAGTGCCAGTGAGCGTCACAGCCACATAACTAACATCCTCCTTCACAGGCAAAACAGCTTTCCAGACAAGGACACCATGGACCAGAGAGAACCACTATTGCTCAAAGTTTTCACTGGGTTCTGCTGACTTGGTATTTTATGATTTCTGGAAACTAGCTTATAATTAATTGTACAGTACCTAAAGTCCTCACAAAGCACAAACAACAAGTGTGAAGTGTATGAAGGCGAGGAGTTAATAATTTAAGAGCCCCCAGCTAAGAGCTGCAGCCAGCCAAGGCTGTACAAGGGGAAGGACAGCGACTGGGGAAGGCAGACAACACTACACAGTATTGGACATAAAGGTAACCAGGCAAGGTGACCTGTGCCACTGACAACACACAGATCCAAAGTTACAAGTCCAGATGGTGTCATCAGGGGCAGATCATACCTCTCTCCTGTGTACACACACCCAGGGGCCAACACATCACATTTGCACTCTGTATTATCCCCACAGATTTGCACAAACAACCTCATGTTGAAATTGTTACCTTCAAGCAAGGATCTAAGCAGAAACAGCAATGATGACGTGAAGACTGAGGAGCCAGGGCTAGGAAGCAACTCCAGTCAAGTTTATCAGTACAAGCCAATTCTTTACAGTAACCCCAGTATCAGGTGTGGTATTTTGTGTGGTTTTAACAGGTAGGTAGTTAAAGGTGTTTTCACGAAACAGAGGCACACCAGTCAAGAGACTCCTCCCAAGGTCACAGACAACCAGCGAACAAAAGCCGTGTCCCCCATATTTTCTTTAAACACCAAATATTACTGTTTGCTCACCGTGGTTTATAATCTACCCCTAAGGCTGTACAAGACTTTTTGCAACACTTCTCCTTCAGATGGATAATTAGAACACAAGATATTTGATCAAGCACAAACAAGTCATTGCAGCTTAACAAGTTACTGTCCATCAGCTGAGCTGTGACGGCTGGATGCGGTATTAGCCAGCCCGAATTGCAAGGTAAAACATATCTGCATAATCCTCAACAGAAGAGCTTTACACTGCCTTTTACTTTACAATCAGGGCAAGCTAAAATTACACGGTCACAACCTCATAGCAGATGGGCAGTTACTTCCTAAGCTGCAATAACTCCATTTTACCACATCCTTATCCTCGAGGTATTTCTCCCTTAGCCGATTTTAGGGTTCCTGTGCTGCAGAACTTCCTGCCCAGGGTCACACAGCAGAGGAGACTGGTATCAGCTTTCAGAGAAAGCTTCATTTGCAGGTGCAAACAGATGGTCTCTTCCTGACTGAGGGACCATTGTCCCCTGGAAAACACCAGAGATTTTCAGCCCTACTCTTGCAAGGTTTTCATCACAACCGCCTTGAGTTCTGAGCCTCTGTCCTTCATTCTCTGTGCACACAAACCCTCCTCTTCTCAAAAGCGCACGCTCCTCTTCTTGAGGAGGATGCAGTGTGCAAACTGCAAACAGTAGGGATGAAGGTAAAAATCCCTGCAGATTTTTCAGTCTGATTCAAGCAGGGAGTGGCTTCTGCTCCCCAGAATGCGAAACACCACCCTGCCTGTTTCCATTCAAAATGGTAGCAGAACAGATTTAATCCCCCCTACAATCTAAACCTGTTCATCCCCCATTTCAGAGCGAGCGTTTGCCACAACCCTGCCCGACTCCTGGCAAATAAACTGGATCCTGCAAGTCACGCACCCCTACCCCTGCGGCAGCCTGGCTGTGTTATCCCAAGCTCCCACCACACGCAGGGGTTACACCCGACCCCTTCTCCCCTAATCCCAGGTCACACCCTTGGTTTTAAACTACATGTAGTCAGAGCTGACTGCCCCATCCTCCAGAGAGCAGGACAGAATTCCCTCCCCAGCAGATAGAAAATAGCCCAGAACGGCCGTCAGCCCGCACCACGCTAGGAGCCCAGGCGCTACACTACGCAGCTTTTGTTCGCCTCCCCCCAGACAAAGCCTCAACATTTATTCTCTGCCAACTGTGCGCACCCACCCCCTCCCTGCTCTCCCACCCCCTGGGAAGTTCCCGTCCTCAGGGAGACTTTAGTCTCTCCCTTATGCCACCCGCTCCCCAGGGACAGGCTCTACTCTCTTCCGGGCTGTGCCATTCAAATAATACGGCTGGTTACTCATTTGCTCAAGACGTGCTGGCTCTTCCAGAGGCTTGCCAAATTACCAGAGACTGACTCCAGAACATTTTAGGATCTATTTGATCCTTTGCTGGTCTCCAGTGCAGGGGTGGGACTCGCCACTAACCTGCATTATCATTCCCTGCCCTCTCAGTCATGCTTCTTACAAGTTGCCCAGGAACCTTCGAGACCCCCTTACCCCCACTTCCCCCTAGAAAGAATTTCTTCCTCCCTTTGACCATCATGTCTGAAAGGTTAGATCACCTCCTCTCTTCGCAGTCATTCCCCTGGTCCCCCCAGGTTGCCCTTCTAGCAAGTGCACCCCTTGGACAATATCCCCTTTTCCTATTCCTCTCCCCCCCCCCCAAACACCCACCCCCACCCCCCCCCCCCCAGCTCCTCACACACTCCACCTGCAACACCCCTACTCCCGGCAGACCACACACTCCGCTGTCATGTGCGCCAGCCCCTCCTCAGGCCCCTGGATATCCCATTACCTTTGGAAAATGCTCTGCGGGTCCAACCACCAGTAGGATAGTTGGTCTCCTTTCAGTGGGATCAGTCCCTCTGTCCTGTGGCTTCCCCACCATCTTTGGCCCTTTCTCCCCGGGGCCTGGAAGTGGGGTGGTGTTTCTGGCCTCATCCTCTTTTTCATCTGCAGGACCTTGGCATATGGCCCTGGGAAGGAAGCTAGACAGAAAATGCCAAAGGGTCTGCAGCATCGCTGCTCCAGCGAGCATCCCAGGCAGGGAAACCCTGCGCGCTCTGGAGCTGCCCGCTGCCAAGGATGATGTGACTGCACTACCAAGCACCCCTGAGACGGGAATCGGCACAGCAGCCAGCGGGAGGTTCAACCCAGCGACTCCACGGGCTCGGATTCTTTACAGACCGCTCCTGCGGACGCTTCCTGCCTTTAGAAATTGCTGCTACTGCAGTCGTGCCTGGCCTGACAAGCAGCTCATTGTACCAGAGTCTCAGAAATCTGATGGCCACAGACAAAGCACAAGACCCCTGGCACAGAGAAGCCGAGATGCTGAGCTTTGGAGACTGCTTGGACAGAGAAGCCAAGACGCTGCGCTTAAAAGGAACGCTAAAGATGAACCTCTCCGAGAGAAGCTTCTCAGAGCTGCCAATTAACCCGCGCGTCCCGGCTCATCCCAACGGCACATCCGCCGAGCAGCGAGGCTGAACACCCAGGCTGCGTCCCCACTGCAGCAGTGCCCAGCCAATCCTCGCTTCCAACACTGCAGTGTTCAGAGCTCGGCAGCGCGCGCAGCCGGGCGGGAGGCATCCTGCAGAGGAGCGCGCCTGCCAGCTCCACTGGCCAGGGATGGGCACGGAGGGCAGCTGGACAGCGTCCGGAGCACAGAAGTCATGGCCTCGAGGCAATTCGGCAGCGCAGGATTGTGTCCGAGGCATCTACGTACCCCGCTTCTGGGGCTCAGCAGCTTCGTCTGCAGCTCTTTGTTAGAGCAGCAGATGGTTCTGTGGAGAGAAGCTGGCTTTTCCCAGCACTGGCTGAATTAACCTCTAACTGCAGCCTCTCTCCCTGGTCTATTATAGTCTCATCCATCATTACAATAGCTCTTTGGTGCTGCATTGTGCTTCTGCCATTTGGCTTTCAGCGCAGCACAGCGACACGCTTGCACAGCATTTATGGCTATTCATCTATGCAAGATCTAATATGCTGTGGTTAAACTGTCGCAGGTTAATCAAGCAGGCCGAGTTCTGCTGCAGGAGCCTTTAACAGTCAAGGGCAGGATTAGCCAGAGCAGCACTACAAGGATATATGGATACTTAAGAACAAAGTACGTGACTTTCCCTGAATTTCTACACAAAATGCCACGTTTCCCTCTGCGGCCACAGCAGCGATTGCTCGTAGCCCTGGCTGTACAGCTGCAGCTGTTGGCCTCCTGACCAGAGCACCACTGGAAAAGTCAACCCCCCTTGGTGGAACTCTGCAGCCCACAACCGCTGGAGACAGCAAGAGCTAAAGTACCAACAACTTACTTTGCAGTCCTGAATTCCTGCCTGCCTTTTCAACTACAGACAGAGGGTACTGCACGCCTCACTTCCCTGAGCACCCAGACTTCTCTCTAAGAGAGCAGTTTGGGTTTAACACACAGGATAAATAAGTACAGACCACAGCATCCATCAGCCAAGGCTCCCACAGCAGCACAGCAAGGTCCCTGGCGAGCAGAGGCCCTCTGTTGTCAGCTTTTAACTTTTGAGAGTGACAGACTGTAGAAAACACTTGGTTTACAGCTATTAGATATGAAAATGCAACTCCAAACCTGGAAGGACTGCAAGCTTTAGGTGCCAATTTGCAAATCAATTTGAGAGGAAGAACACAAAACATCACACTTTGGGGAAAGTGTTAACGATGAATTCCTTTAGCCAACCTGAGTAATGGAAAAAGTGAGAGGCAAGCACACAGAAGACATCACATTAAATTCTTCTGCAACTACTCTTCAGAGCTACTTAAGAAGAAAAAAATGCTGTTTATTCATAAAGTCTACATACAGTTCACAACAAAGATTTTTACCTTAAAACTTCACACACACACGCACAAAAAAAAAAAAAAGAAAAAATACAAAATTCAGGAGCGATGACACTGGGGTGACAGTGCAGGAAAGCCCTGTCCCCCCCTGAGGGATGGCACAGCCCAGTTCTAACTGGGATGTAGTCAGAAGCCCAGGCTCAGGCAAGAGAGCAAGGAATTTCTGTCATGCCTCGATTACCTTGAGCTGCTGCCAGTCATCACAGCTACAAGCACAAAAGTTAAACTACTTCCTAAAACGGAGTGATTCAGATCCTTTAAGATGACATTTGAAAGTTTCTAATGCTCTCAAGTCAGAGTAGGAACAAAGCATATTTTCTTAACTGGGCACAGTTCTTCAAAATCAGCTTTTCTTAGCCTAAGGCTGTTGTTTCACAAGAGGCAGAAAACTGATCTGAAAGCTTAATGCTGCTAGAAGAAGTCGTGTCACACATCCACATCAGCTCTGCACTTACCTTGCTCCCATGCTCCTCTGACAACCTCATTAACCCAGCCAAAAATGCCAGAGCTTTCTGCTTGGGTAACCAGTTGAGGTTACTCATGGATGGGGTCCAAGAGTGACTGCCTGTGGAAGGGGCACTAGAGCTGCCCGCTGTGGCAGGCAGATGGGCCCCACCACTCACAGAGCTACAGAAGATAAAGCACCCAAGTGCATTTGTCTTCAGTGATCTCTCAATGCTGGGCTGCTACTCACAGGGACCTGTTAAACCAGCTGATGTTACCTGACGCTACAACTTAACAGTCCTCTCCAGCTGTACTGGTGTGTGCATGGCAGGGACCCCATCCTCCTTCGCTCCTGCAGAGGTTCCATAGTAAAAATAATAATTTGTGCAAGAAATTACATGCCTGGGGTGCAATTAAAGCAGAAAACTCAGCAATGCTTCCTTGGCCTTTGTCCTCACTAAAGGAAACCTCAGAGGAACTCTGCCACACAGCTCCTTGAGAACAGACTTTTCTAATCATATTTCAGAAAAAAGAAAAAGAAATAAAAATTTCTTTTTATCAAGTGGGAGATTTTATTAGGTCAGAATAATAAAGCAGTAACAGCAAGTTGATTATAGCTAGAGGCAAGACAACTGCTCTCCTACAGGGATTTTGTAGGGAAGCATTCCCCTGCCAACACCACCACAAAGCCCATCACCCACATGGAAGAAAAGGTGGCAGAAATACTGAGAGTCCAGCTTGAATGGTGACACACGGGAGCTGAGGAGGAACAAAAATTGACTTTTTTGAGAAATCATGAACGAACACCTAGGCCACAGCAAAACAGCTTCCCTGACCTATGCTTCATTAGGACACAGTCAGCCCTCCAACTCCAGCTGTTTCCGTGAATCAAATCCAGGATTTTGAAGGCAGAAAGCACCAGGGCTGATCTGAAAGCTGGCTCTCAGCCAGCACACCAGTCACAGGGGACAGAAGGCGCCTGTGGCAGCTGGCCTCAGAGAACTACCCCACCAAAATGGATAGTCATTAGCTAGCCGGAGGAGAAGTGGACAATAAAGTCATGTAATTTACCCAAACAGAGACGAAAGAGAAAGAGAACAAAGTGATGGAGTTTGCTTAATTAAAACAGTATTTTCCTCAGTGTTGGAAGCTGTCAGAGGGAGGTTCCGTTTTAAGCTGCAGACCTAAGGTATCTTGCATTCCCTTCAGCCACGGCTTAGTACCTGCTAAGTCTGAAGCTCCATTTTTCCAACAGACCCTTGCCCTTTCCAGCCTAGTAGTACCAGGTAGAAATTCAGACTCAGACCATTTGCTTTAAGATAGCTTCCAGAAGACTTCTGAGTCAACGCAGTGTTTTCCAGCAAGAATGTGAGTCTGTCACCAGACAACGAGCTAACGTGTAAAAAATGCGGGAGGGAGGTTGAAAAGAAAGCAGGGCAGAGGGAAGGGAGCTGTGCTCAGAGCAATGACCCTTCTCCTCCAGTGCAGGAAGAGCTGCCACCGCAATCGCCGTCTCCAGTTCCTCATGTGACCCCAGTTCCTTAGGTGACCCCTAATCAGTGGTGACTCATCTCCTTTGGGAGCTCTCCTGGAAGCACCCCAAGGAGCGCTGTCTCCACATGTGCCAGCCAGAGATAGCACCCAGCCCACCCCAGCTGGGATGGGCCACCATGGCTCTTTCTATTTCATTTTATCTTTTCCAACCATAATTTCTGAAACACTTAGAAACCCGAGTTAACCCTGCACAGTGCTTCTTGCACCACACCATGAAATCTAAACGTCTTGGCCACTGCTGCTTAAATAATTAAACTGTCTAGTGACATCCAGCTATGCTAATATATTAAGGTGACACAGCATAGTTCAGTGAACACCACAAAGCAGCCCAGGTCACCTCGTTAATGGAACCCTGGCACAAGTGATTAGCTGTTCTGGTTGATATATTAAGGCAACCAGCGTCCAGTGCCAAATACAGATACAAAGCGAGCTGGCCAAGGAGGAGGAAACACACAGCCCAGAACAGCGAGTTCCATCGAGGCTGTATCGTATCACATGAAGAACCGGAGACTGACCAAGAGAAAGGGCATCCCTAGTGCTCAGAAATTAGAAAGTCAAGTTCTTGCCACACTAGAAAGTTAAGCAGGGAAATATCCAATGAGAAATGATGGCCCAGGCTCGCTCTCACACAGCCCCTGCTCCCCTTGGGCTAACTGCTGCCAGTTCACATACTGAACATCTTTGCCTTGCCAAGCAGCTCACAATCAAAAAATCTCAACCCTTTCTCTCGCAGCAGAATTCTCCCTCGTAAGCCACTTCAACTGCCAGAAGCTCCCCTGCAGCTCTGCTGCCTTTCCAGGCCGACACAACATATCACAGCTACGCTTCTCCACCCGAGACAAAGTCTGGGCCATCGCTAAAGCGCGCTCACGTCCCACATTCAGTGGGACAAATATAGCGCTAGGACGTGAACAAGAACAAAGACTCATTTACTATTTGCTACAAGTAGGTCTGAAAGAAAACAAACAACAAACACATCCCTCCCCCCTCTCATCCTCTCAACAGCACCTCATGTTATATGCAACAGAGAGCACAGAATTGCAGCAGCAGCGTTTAGTAGGGGTCTCAAAGGAGAGACCAAGTCCTTATTATAGCTTTGATGTCGTTTTATTAACACTCATCAACTGTTGAAGGGTTCTGCTCAACATTCAGCCAAATTCATCACTTGGTTTGTTTCTTTTTTAAAAATTCAAAAGGAAACGTAAGTATACTGAAATCCTGGGCTTTTCTTACCTGCCCTTATCTCAGTGATCTGACTGATAATCCAGTGTGGGTGAGAACAAGGAGACATTTTCCACTCCTTCCCAAGGCATCTAGCCCTGGTCACTAAATAGTGTCCCACAGAACATGTGCTGAAAGACCAAAACCCTGCTGCAGTTTCTGCACAGGCACACTCAACCACTTTGGATCTATTTTGTTGTTTCAACTCACTCGGGCTCTGGGGGTCCTAGATTCACTTCACTACAGAGTTCAGAGTATGTCACATCCTTCAGGAAACACAACACTGCCAGGCCACCTCAGGGACATTCAGGATGCCTTTCTGCAGGAGAAGCTCTCGCACAACACCGACATTTAAAATTGATATGCTCAAGTCAAAGTTGCATCTACACCTCCCAAAGGTCAGCCAGCATCCTCCGTTCACTATTGCTCTGCAACCAGGACAAAGGTCTCTGCTAAATAAACCTGAGAACCACCGGGATTCTCCAGTGAGCTGTGAGGTAGGACAAAAAATGATCCTGGAAGAACATTCCAAGATTGCATCTCTCAAGAGTCATATACGTGGTCCTGTCCATACATGAACATACAGCAACACTTGCCTAATCCACAGCTGTTTGTTTAGACACGAGGTAAACTTAGGCAAGAGCAAGTTTCTGTTGTATGTATTTACATCTATAAACTCACTCCCTATCCACCCCTTTGAACACTGACTGGACATGCCCTGGCAGCTTAACACACTAATCACACCAAGGCGGGTCTGATGACCAGAGATCAAGTTTGATTAAGAACTTTCACCATTACAGCTTAAGATTCCGTGTCCCTGACATCCCTCTCCCCCTGCCCTCCCCATGGGCCCAGGCAGGGTGATGGGTGCAGGCAGCCAGCAGCCTCCCCTGACACTCACTGTCACTGTGCACCCTCCAGCCCAGCTCAGCTCTCCTTCAAGAAGGCTGCTGGCCAAGGCTATCAATAATCCACACTAAGCTGAGAAGTTCCCTTGTGCCAAAGCCAACCCCTGTCATTCTTCTCAAAGCCCTTGCAGGGGCTGTCAAGAACCCATGCAATTGACTGCAAGGAGTTCATTTGAGTCTTTAGCAAATCGGAGAAGGTAACAGAACCCAGAATCCACACCAACTCATCCACTTACTACAGATTTAAAGACTTTATCTACAACCAAATCACTGCCCTACAGTTCTGCTCTTGCGCCACATTTCTCAAGTGCATGAGAACTGGACCTTCATCAAACCACACATTTCACAACTTACAAAGAGCAAGAACAGGCCTCCACTCCCTACAGAGCCAGCACATGGGATCTTCTTGCTCGCTGCCTTAATGCACATTATACATAAATGTGTGGAGTTATTTCACATGGTATTGAAAGCAGCTTCACCTGGTATTAAATTGGTTCATTTGTCCTTTGGGATCAGCCAGGAGATGAGTGGTTGAGAAGCTGTTGGCAAATACTTTTCAGCAGAAAGAAAGGTATCAACTGGCATTTCAAGCTGTGACACTGCTTCATTTGTTCGATGCGACCTTGTGTTGCTCAACCCTTCAAGATGAATTACAAAGGCCTGGCAAAAAGCTCCACAACTGCCTCGGCAGGATTCAGGGCACACAAACCATGAAAGCATTGTATCTATTTAGACTGAAGGTTTGGAGAGATATTCCAGTCTACACTACAAAACAATATATTTTTCTCCTTTTAATCATAAACAGATTTTAGTAACATGATAAAAACTCAGGTCCTCCTTTTCCAGATGACTGTGAATGGAAAACAGGTGAAAGCATCGGACAGAAAAGACTCTCTGCCTCCTCTGCCCCTTACAGCCACTGAGAATTGTAGCACGTTGTGCACAGTATAAGACAGTGTGTTCAAAAGTCTTGGAGAGTAAAACAGTTACAGAAATAAAGAGTCTGAAAGGAAGAATTAAATCATGTCATGACAGAAGATAAAGTATTGATCAGAAAAAAAAGATTAAATATTTGTATAACTGCTATAATTGAAAGAGATTCTCAGTCCAGCCATGGAGTCACTTGTGAAAGAGCTAACCGGTCAGCTGTCCCAGAACAGCACAGATAAAGCCTCCTCTGACAGCTGGAACAGTCCAGAGATGTACTTAAAAAGAAAAAGATGCTCAGAGGAGAGGCCTGAAGCAAATAACCCAGTGGGGTCTGGCTGCAGCACTGCAGATACTCTCCTTCTGTACACAGGAAAAGTGAACAACAGAACTGGTGTGGGACTTTGGGCAGACAGAACTGGTGTGGGAGTTTGGGCAGCCAGAACTTGGAGATCAAAGAGGAGATACCAGACTAAGAAAGAAGCGATGAAAGCAGATGTGATGATTTCAGCAGAACAGGAGCTGACATAATTTCACATGGGGAAGCTGATACTGAGGGAGCAATAGGCAGTTGCATATATAAACCTGGGAAAAGAAAGTACCAGAAGGCCAAGGAGAAGACACCATCATTACAGCAGAGGCAGCCAGGCACTGCAAAGAGACAAGACCAAGTTTGCTCTGCTTCTTAAAGCTGAAAGCATTTGTCCAGCAGGAGGTGCTGAGCACCACCACCAGCACCCCAGAAGAGCTGCAGACAAGGTTCCCCACTTCAGTCTGTCTCTAGGCAGCTGGGATTAATTCCACCAGTTCAAACCATTTGGAACTTCAGGAGCAGAGATGAGGTTTTAGAATAGCACTCCAGCCCTGAAGTTAATCAGGATCAGCAGGAAAACAGTTATATTAGCAAATACACAAACACTACCGTTACACATCCATTCAGCAATACAACACGTCCGGATACAAAGTTACACAGATACACAGTCCTGGTTCAACTACCCCTATTGCCATTAAGTGGGTATTTCCAGTTCCCTAAATCTAGATAAATATTTTCATGATGGGAGTCAGAAAGTAGCAGTAACAGAAGATTGGCTATTCCAGAGGTAGAAGTAATTTAGCAGTAAAAGATTTTCCCTTTACACAGTAAAACAAGACAGCCTTTAAAAACCTCTTCCCATGGTTATCATTTGACTGTTAAAGCCAAGCGAAGGATGCGAATCGCTCCACACTAACCAGTGCAAACAAGCACTTCTTTGGCAGGCTCACTGATCTGGCACCCGGTATTTGTCAAATGCTTTAAAGATAACAGCATGGGTTCAAAAAAAATGCATCGTTTACATAAGCAAATTCCACCTCAAAGGACATCTAAGTACAAGCCCTTCTTTCCCCCACCACAGAAGGCCACATCTAAACCAGCAGGCAGCAATTTTCCAAGAATGCTACAAGGGGGTTTATCTTGGTAAGAAAATTCAAGCATTGAAGGAGCCAAAATATTGCTCATTTTCTTTTCAAGTTGCAGCCCAAAGTGATTGTTGTTACTGCAGGGACTTTTAGCCCACTGACGCAAAGAAACCAGCAGCTCACAGCTAAGGCTGGCGATAACCTCACGGTACGAGTCTAATATTTTCTCCATCTGTCTCCCAAACGTTAGAAGGTAACTCCCATATCAAATGTACTGTTGCATGGAAGGAAAAACAAAGCATGCCATAGCCACCAAGTAATTTACTAATCACAAGCAATTCATGTGATTTATGCCTAAATTGGTCTCCAAACACCACGTCCAATACATCAAAAAGATTTTCATCTTGGTACTTAAGCACTTTCCTTGAGCGTCACTTCACATGAGTTAGCCCAAGTGTCAAGGTGCCACTATTAGCTAAGGATGGTGCAAAAAACCAACAACTTATTAATAGAACTGCCTGGGAAACAGGAAGTTTATCTGATTTCCCTAAAAATTACATAATGCGGAAGTTTTCCAGCCAGCTTTCTGAGGACTGTTCCCACATGTTTGACTGAACTTAAGGAGTTTTGAACTCTGCACCCTCGTTCTTAACGGACGCCTTTTGACGCTGCTGGAGAGGATGCTCTGCAAACTCTGCTCATCCCACCAGCCACTTCCCGTGCAGTGAAGAGTAGGAGAGGAAGTGAAGGGCTGAGGAACAACACAGACAGACAAAGGCTTCAGCAGAAAGGCAAGATTGTTAAGCAGCATCCAGACAGCGCTTCCCTCTGACAGAGCAGCTCCAGTTCCCGCAGAACGGTTCCTCTCTGCCGCTCCCACAGCACGGCAAGCAACGAAACTATCTACTGGGAAGGAAAAATGCATTTTGGTTTATGATGCATCCTCCTGGCCTGGAGAATGTCAGGCTGGATTGAATAACATGCTTGGGGAGCAAAGGGAAGGCAAACTGAGGCAGGCATGCGGGTGTAAGCACAGAACATTCTGGTGGAGGAGACTTTAGCCAGATGTGAAGGATTCAGCATCCACAGGTGGCAGCTGCTCAGCATTTCACAGGCCATGCACTGGTGATTTATATGGTATAATCAGATTTCATCACTGAAACGCACACAGCAGAAAAGTCACCATGGCACTAATGTTATTTTAAGAAACAACACAACTAAACCACTCATGCTGCCAAAGAATCCTCACACTTTACAGCAGCAAGGAAGGTGCCAACCAAAAAGAAATGTTAGAAAGATGTCAGAGATTCAAAGTTAGAAGGGAACCAGTGACTCTGGAAAGGAGAGACACATGCAATTAAAGCACTCAGATAAATTGGGGCACCACTCCCTGAACGGGGAGAGAATGAGAACTGTCACTTGAATTAGATGTCTTTCCCGTGACTCAGAAGTTATCCTTAAACTCTTCTTCCTTCCGGCAAGATTAAGGCGCTCGGAGCTGGCACAGCCCTGCCTGCACCCATGTGCTTATCTACTGTCCTCCCGAGAAACTGGGCTTTTTTTATGGGCCCACATATAAAACACAAGAGCCCAGGCAGGGACAAACTGTGCAGTGAGGACAACCCCATTACTCTGATTCATACAGGTGTAAATTGCACTAATTACAGTTAAACAGAGCAACACACGTTGAACCTTGAAGCCTAGAATCGTCACTGCGCAGCATCACACAAAGCGCTGCACGCCCACAAAAGGGCGCAGCTCCCAGTACCGAAGCGGAAGGTCAGTGTGCTGCACATTTTATACACCCCCTGTACAAGCACAGCATCCTCCCTATGGTTTAGGATATTTCAACCCTCTTCAAAGAGACTGGTCAGTTTGGCGCGTGTAAGCCATCTCGGGCAAGAGACTCAAGTAGCAAGATGGTGCTAAACAGACTAAGGTGAGGAAATGTGACGAGCACTGCACGACAACCTGACTGCCCCTATCCCTTCCAAAAAGTCCTTTGTGAATTTAGGCAAGTGTGCAAGCTGCCTGGTCCTTGGACCTGGAGAAAGAGGATTTTCTTGGCAGTTCTTCTTTTCCAAAACATAAAATTTCATTGTTGAATTTCCGCTGTTAATACGGCACATGCCCACGGACAGTAAGCCAGCTGATTCCTCCGGGTTTAGTGCTGAAGTCAGCAGGACTTGCTTTTACGCAAGTACCGAGAAATGCTTAAATGCTCTCCGGGACAGAGCGGAGCAGCGGCCGCTCCTGTCGCACAAACGCCTGTCCATGCTCCTGGGGAGGGCAACTGGGTGCAAGCGCTGGCATGCGACAAGCGGATACCGGATGCCACCACTAACCTGGTGGGTCTTCTGCCCCGGACGAGGCAGAGTTAAAGGGTCTCTAGAGACCACCTCCCGCACCTGGAACGGCGGAGTCGGGCGAGCTCCGTGGTACGGAGTCGGCCGCGGAGAGGGGCTGGCGCTGAGGGGCGGACACAGGCAGGTCGCGAGATGAGAAGGGCAGCCAGACGTTCCCTCACCCACCCCCCCAGGAACACACTTCCGGAGCCCAGCCCGGCTCGGCCTCACCGGGCCGAACCCCGCTGGGCCAAACCCCAGCGCCCGGCGCAGCCGCTCACCAGAAGATCCAGCTCGGTGCGGTGCAGCCCGAGGCGGCCCAGGCCCACGGCCAGGTCGTGGATGCAGAGCGCGCCGTCGCGGTTCACGTCGAGCTTCTGGAAGAGGGCGCGGAGACGCCGGTCCTGCTCGGAGGCCTCGCACAGAGACCTTCCGCAGGAGCCCGCGCTCGTTCCGCCGCCGCTCTCCGCCCCCGTGCCGGGCGTTGTGCCGGCGGCCCGCGGGGAGCCGCATGGGCAGAGCACGCCGCTCACCACCGGGGAGGCCAGGGACCGCCGCGCCCCCGGCATCGTCCCGCCGCCCGCTCCTCACACGCGCCGACGCCGGCAAATGGCGACGCTTCCGCCGCCAAGAACGGACACGGGGCGCTTCCGCCTTCGCGCCACACGCCGCGGCCGCCACGTGACGCCCCGAGCCGACCAATGGCGGCGGCCCGCGCGCCGGCGTCTGCCGACACGCCCCCGACCACACCTCCGGCCGCCACGCGCTGCCGGGAGGTGGGCGGGCACTGACGTCAGAGGAACGCCTTCCTCTTCACCAATCGGAAGGAAACCCCGCCCGGGGCGGAAGGGGGTGGTGCAAGCGCCTGTACCAAACTCCCGTTGGTTAAGTCTCAGGGGAGAGGCGGGGATAAAGCGACCTCGTGTCCAATCAGATCGGGAACCGCGAGCCAGTTTGATCTTGACGGACGTGGCACGTATCCGGTAGCTGCCAGAGCAGGGGCCGCTCTGCGTTGATGGACGGGAGGAGTATCCAATAGGATTAGAGCGGGGAAATTCACGGACGGGCCCAGCCCTTCACAAGCCTCACGCAGGCCCAGTGGCCTGAGACAAGCGGCGAGGCGGGGCCGTCTCTTGGCTCCCCGATGGGCAGCGCGAATGGCCAATGACCGCGCGACGCTGCCGGCGAGAGGCGAGGCCTCCGCCTGACGGGCAGGTGGGCTGCCCAATCAGGTGAGGCAGGAAAAGGGGCTGATTCTGGAAGCCATTACGCCAGTGTCGCAGGGTGGAGGCCGTTCAGCGGGGTTTGCTAGGTGGCTGCGGTACGCAATTTGCGTATCGTTGGCGGTGCCAAGGGGGTAGCGGGGGGGGGGGGGGGGGGGGACACCCCGGGGCCCCGGGGGGCGCCTG
>JANHGN010002317.1:0-15768 GCA_024605025.1 Megaceryle maxima
CTGGAGGGGAAGAAATTGTTCCTCAGCTCCAACCTAAACCTCCCCTGGGGCAACTTGAGGCCGGTTCCTCTTGTCCTATTGCTTATCACTGTGAGAAGAGACCAATCGTAGACCTCTGTCCAGGCTGGAACCTCTCTGTGCTTTCATGCCCAGGTCCAGAAACACCCCCAGGGGCTTTTTCTGCACGGCTGCATTTGCAGACAGACCCCTCTGAGCCAAGCAGCGCTTGGTTCATACACTGAGCTTTGGTGTCTTCTGGCCATGTCAATTCCCTAGAAGCCTGAGGCTCAGGGCACTTGCAAACTGTCTTCTTGTTTGAGGTTCCCTCACCTGTGGTGGGTACTGTGAAATTTAAGGGTCAAAAAGAGCCAGATTTTGAAATGGTTTTGTCTTGAAATACAGTACAAATAGGAAAAAGAAACCCATTAACTACCCCCTGCTGGCCCCAGGGTGCTATTTATGTGATAGGAAGGTGTCTAATAGGAAAAAAAAAGCCCCACATCAGGGTCAGACAGGTCTCCACCCTGGAAATAAGCTTTCAAGACCCAGGAAGTCCATCAGCCAAGGAACGCATACAGCATCACACCAACACTGCCCTGGGGTGGGGAGTAAGAAACCCAGGGTGCAGCCTGACCCTTGCAGCTCAACCAACAGCTCCTGAGGATGCCCAGAGAAAAGCCCATCCCCGCCTGGCCGGAGCAGCTCCCACCGGTGCTGGGATGGCTGCGGGAGGACGCACGGAGCCGAACCCGCTCGCCCAGGAGCACCCCAGCAGCGAGGAGATGCCGATACACACCTGCAAGGGCCGCACCAGTCCGTTTGTTGGTTGAGGCCAAAGCGAGCTCTGCATTTCTTAGGAGAGGCAGGATCTGAACACAGAAGCATGCGTGGCGGAGAATGGGCAAGGCAGAGGCACAAAGAGGAGGAGGAGCAGGAGGAAGAAAAGAGGCAACATCATTTTAGCCACTTTAACACACAACTAACAGACTACAGTTGGTTTTGGATTTTTTTTCCGTGCCAGAACGGCGCCGGCACCACCTCTGCTGGAAAAAACTGATCGTTAGACAAATACCAGTGATCACTGCTGGCAGTGGGGTGGGGAAACAGCCTCAGCTCTGGGAAACGTGGGCAATTACCAGCCAATTCCGGCTCTGAGAATCTCCTTAAGTTTGGAAAAGCTGGCAAATCCCAGAGATGCTGCCTGGCTCCTGTGTCTGCATCCTCACCCGCTCCCTGCCCTCCCAGCAGCCACTGAACTGGGCTGCCAGCGGAGCTCGGACTGCGCACGGAAAAGAAGAGGAGGAAACGTTGCAGAAGCAGGCTGAAAGCAGAGTTAGCACCAAGGAGACCCAGGTCCAGGTTATTCTACTCTGCCCCTCACCATTCCCCTTCCAGTTTGAATGGAAAAACCCCCTCTTCTCCGTGGCCTTTCCTAAAACGTTGCAGTTTTACTGTATAGCTATGGGACTCATTAGGGTGAAGCCCTATTTGTTTGCAGGCATATCCTGTTTTGTTTTGTTTTTTTTTCTCTAGTGCTGTAAATGGGATTTGAACAGCACATTTCTGTGCTAGATTCACACTCCCTCCTTCAGCCACCACCTGTGTCCAACCAGCAGCTGGTTTTCAATCCGTAACGGGTGAAATTATCACTTTTACATCATACAGACAAGACATATCTATGGATATATAAATACAGATTATACTACATCGAAGCCTAAAAGCTTGCATGCATTCCCCTTATCGGGCTAGACCCTGAATGAGATCAACAGTGTTAATTAAAGTGACACTACAACTGGGACACAGCCATGGAATTGCTTTTTATGGTCAGTTCAAAGAGGTCATCCAACAGCAATTCATTAAATTAACGACATAATCTGAACTCGATGAATTAACGCAGGCTGTGGGATTCTGGTTGTGGGGATCTGTAATTCCCAGCAGTAACACAAGAGCTGGACTCCCATGTCCTCACCAACAACTGGAATGGCCCAGATGCAGCCAGCTGAGCTCCCTTGGGGTCCCCAGGTAAGGTGGGACAGGTCTTTGTGTGGGTGTTCAAGGCCAGGAGAGCAACAGGCTGACCTGGCACCCTCCCTGGGGAGCATTTCTGGAGGGAGAGAGGACTAGAAAGCCAATAGTTTATCATCTGGCTGACTTACTTTCATCCAGAAGTAAATAAGAGCAATGAGCAGTGATGAACTGGGTGGCTGGAGCATGGAGAAAGCTCTTTTTATGTCTACAGGCAGTCACAAAATGGACATACTGGAAAAAAAACAGGCTGCCTAACTTCATGTACACGTGATGCCATAGCAAGGACAGTCTCTTGGGTGTTTTATGATGGACTTTTACTGGTATGGATACTATTTATTCCTGATATGGCAGAAATACTTCAAAAACCAGCATGAGAATAGCCTTGGATGATGGGAATGGGTGTGTCACCAGCTGCAATCTGTCAAAAGGGCCTTTTTTAGTGAACAGTGTGGTGCGGGGAGGCAGCTGGGGCTGGTTTCTAGCATGACTTTTCCTTGAACTCCAGGTTCCTTTGAAATGAAAACCAAATCTGGGGTAGTCTCAGGGGTAAGCTTCAATCCTGCCACTTCTTTTAGTCCCACACCCAATATTGATGCATTCGAGGGGAGTTTTCTTTAATTCATGGTATCTGTGGGGCTGATGGGGACATTCACCCTGCATGTTTTGAATAGACTGAGTTTAGTGATAGTTTATATGAAGTTATGCACTTGCCCAAGTCTAATTTCTTCAGTTCTTCACGCACTACCCACGTTCTAAGTCAAATGTGTTGCTGAAAAAGCCCCAGAAATGTTCATTTACCATATCTTAAAGATAAAGAAATGTGTGTTTCCTTTGTTAAGCTCAGGAGAATCAAAGAAAACACAGCAAAACACGACAACTGCTTCGGATTATCCCCTCGGAGCAGAAACAAAGGGACAGCCACCGAGCCGCACACAATTACCTGAGTTGGAATCTTGCTGCTTTTCCCGTGTTCGTCTCTTCTTTTTCCCCTAGGAAAGCAAAGGAAAGCAAGGCTGTTGTTAGTCTGTGCTCCCAGGAGGCTGAGGGTGCTGCGGGGGGGATGTCGGGGTCTGGATGGGGCCGCCAGCTCTGCCTGTTCCAGGGAGAGATGATGGGCTGGGAACCTGCTCAGGTTTATCTCCATGGGCATCCCTTGCCCCAAGCACCCAGTTCAATGCTCCTAAGAAAGGCAGGAGGAGTGCTCGAAGCCACCACGGAAAGCTGTGTTTGCACACGTGCCGACGGTCGCCTTTACATGGCACAAATTTGCTCTGGGCTTGCAACTTTTCTCAGGGATCACAAGATTATAGAATGGTTTGGGTTGGAAAGGCCCATCTTGTTTCAACTCCTTGCCATGGGCAAGGGTCGTCTCGTTTCAACACCCTGCCATGGGCAGGGACACCTTCTGCTAGAGCAGGTTGCTCAAAGCCCAGCCCAACCTGGCCTTGAACACATCCAGTGATGGGGCATCCACAACATCCCTGTGCAACCTGTTCCAGGGTCTCACCACCCTCAGACTGAAGACTTTAATCTAAATCTACCTCTTCCAGTTTAAAACCATCACCCCTTGTCCTATCACCACATTCCCTGACAAAGAATCTCTCCCCAGCTTTCCAGCAGGCTCCCTTCAAGTACTGGAAGGCTGCTGTAAGGCCTCCCTCATTAGGGAATAACTCCTCGTTTCCAGTATCCCTGGATCCAGCACCACTGGTAATTCCACTCATCCCAAAACCACTCCACAGGAGTAACTGATAATTTAATAAATAGATTTAACTAGATTAATAGAATTTTAAAAGTTTTACCTCATGAAACAGAGGCAACAATAGCAGCAGCTGACCCTCCTGGCCTGTTCTTATTCCTCCTCCCTCTTCATGTTTCTAAAAAGCATGTGGCCCATTTTAGCACCTTCCCCATTTCCAGTACATACGTGGGTTGGGTCTGCCTTCTACCTGAACAGGTGTAATGTGGTGCTTTATATCTGAAGTTGCTCCATCACATATCACCAGGAGGAGCAGCCCTGATTTCAAATGGGAAAGAAAATTTTAGGAAATCTCCCCCCAATTTGTTTTTAAATAGTAATCTCTATTTCAGTGCATTCACAGCTCTGCATCTATCTCTCTCATAAGTCTGTTTTCTTGCCTCACTACCAAGAAAACCCAGTTTTATCCCCAAACTTCCTCTCTGACTCACAATATGCAACAACTCCCCTCATCTCCTAACGAGCTTATTAACGAGGGCAGAGCTGTGCAGGAGCAAATCTGGCCTGCGTGGAGCAGGCAGCTCACAGGGCTGCCTTTGTCCCGTGACTTTTTATATGACTTCTTGTGGTTTGAGTGAAGGTGGAAGGCTCCGAGCTGCGGTAAGCTTTTTCTTCAGTGTGGGAGCAACTGTATTTCCTGCCCGATATCCACATCACGTGCTGCAGAAATGACCTATATTCCTCTTCCTCCTCCTCCTCAAGCTCCAGAGAGAAAAGCAACTCTTGCAATGACCACAAGACCCAAAGCAGCTGCTTGTCAGTGCTGGGGAGACCCCAATGTTTGCCTTTGGAGCCCACCTTCTGAAGCAAGGAACCAGCCCTTGCCAGGACGAAGGATGCTACGGGATTGAGATTTCCATGGAGGATGCCCTTGGTCTTGGAGGAAGATGATGCCTTGCTCTCCAGATGCTGATGCCCACTAGATGTGTGCCCACCGATGCTGCCACCCTCTGGAGCCACCCTTAGAGAAACCAGGGCAGCACCAAAGGTCGGCTCCAGAGGGGGGCGGCATCCAGCACGGATCCTGCAAAGCTGCGTACGGATGCTGAGCTCCTGGGCTGTGCTCACACGGAGGCAGCGATGTAGCTGCCGCTGCTGCAGGGAAACACGGGCTGGGGGCTTCCTGTAACCTCTGCTTTTTCTGCATCATCTCTGCCCTCTGCTTTGGGTTTGGTTTTCTGGGTGGTTTTGGTTTGTTTAAGGGTGTTTCTTACTTGGTGGGGCTTTCTGGAAGGAGGGCTCGTGTCGGGGGGGCCGGATGGGTGCTCATGTGGGGCTCCCCGGGGAAAGCAAGAGGCTGCGAGGGAAATGATGGAGCCTCAGATCAAAGGGCAGAGCCCTTGAGTGGATGGATGGACATCTGAAGACTTCCATGTGCTTTGCTTCATGTCTCTAATGAGCTCGTTAGGCATGTAAGATCAAAACGGTCGAGAAAGCCACTAGAAAAGACCCAGAGTGTATCCTGTGCTTCTGGGGCACCCCTACCCCTATGCAACCTCGGCTGCCACGGTGCCGCTGACGTGATTAACAGAGCCACGAGGAAACCAATTAGTATTTTTTTTAAGAGTAACCTTTATGTGTCCTATTGAATAACCCAGAGGCTTCCCAAGTGCTGGCCCTGCCAACCACCAGCTGCAAAGCTGCTTCCTCCAGACAGCGCCAGGAGCTGCCACCGCTTCTCCCCCCTCCGGGCACCTTGGCCATGCCAACGTGGCCGGTCCACCGCAGCCCCCTCCATAAAGAGCCACTATTTTAGATGTCAAGTCAGCCCTCTTTAAAAACCAAAGCACAGGTTTTTCTCTGCTCACGCCTCGGGGACGGGTTTGGCATCGATTCCCTCGGCAACGTACCTCACTTGCAGCCAAAACCAGAGAAGGTCAAGCCTGGAGCCTCCCTCCTTTCCCTTGGACACTCTCTTCTGGCTACAGGAACACACAATCCAAACGCTCTGTGTCTTTCAGAGCCCTCTGCACCAGTTAATTTTTATTGCTGAGCACCACGGCTATTTGTGGCGTGGCTCAGCTGCTCTGCTCAGCAGCCACAGCTTGCTTTGGATGATTATTTTTATTCTTTCTTCTATCTGGTAAGGTTATTTTTTTGGTTGGGTTTTTTTTTTTTATTTTCCTCCCTCTAACAGCAACCTTGGTTGGGAAATAAGCTCGCCAAAGAGCTGGGTTGAGCTTGCAGAGCAAGCGGCGCTGGTGTCTGCGTTCGAATTGCATTCGAATGCTTTGAATGTGACGTGCTGGATTTGGTCAGAGTCCTCTCACAGTGATCGACTGGGGTGGGACCAACATCACTGAGGGACGGACAGACACTCAGTGACTGTCACCCTGCGGGTGCTGCTTGCACACCCTGCAATACCTGGGGCTGATGCTTGGGATGCAGCCCCACGGGGAGCCCCAAATTGGACCTGAGCAGGCTGCGAGCCTGAGGTTTGCCCTGTAACTCTTACAGAACAGCTCACACTTCCCTATTTTGCCTTTCTGAAAAGTATTTGCCATCATTATTATGCTCCTGTGAGCGCAGCTCGGGCAGATGCTCCTGTTTCAAACCCACAGAACAGAGCTGACACCCCACAATTTGACAAATCCCCCCAAACCTGCAGCCTGTGCCTGGGCTCAGCATCATGCGCTACAGAGCCCGTGGTCCCCAGCCCCAAGGGTTAAAGCTGATAAATGAGGTGCTGCCGTAAGCGAATGGAGCTGAGCAGGCTCTGGGTTGCTCATTCTGCTCCCTCAGCCATCCCACCCTGAGTTTTTCCTCCTGTGTTTCTGTCCCTTGCTCTGCTCCCACCGGGCTGAGGTCTCAGCTGCTGCCCCAGATGGACAAGGCAGGGGGTTCCATACAGTTATAGAAGTGGTTTGGTTGGGAGACCTTTAAGATCATGGAGTCCAGCCCTTAACCCAGCACTGCCAGGGCACCGCTGACCCATGGCCCTCAGCACCACAGCTCCACGGGGGGCTTGGAAACCCCTCCAGGGATCACGGGGACTCCACCCCTGCCCTGGGCAGCCTGGGCCAGACCTGGACAGCCCTCAAGGGGAAGAAATTGTTCCTCAGCTCCAACCTAAACCTCCCCTGGGGCAACTTGAGGCTGTTTCCTTGTATTTCCAAAGATCACCCACATCATTTAAAAGTTCCTCTTCCTTTCTACTTGTATCTACTCGGACAATAAGTGAACAAGTGGCTGTGGGAGCTGGAGCATTCAGGCTACAGATAGACAACGAGCCAAGAAGACATTCAAACTACTCCTGGAACATGGTTTTCTATAGCTACTGTGCGGTCAGGAACATCATTACCAGGGACAGGCGGGATGTTTGGCAAATACCAGCTGTCACCCCCACCCCACCCCAGGTCCATTCAGGCCATGCCATGGGGAGGGGGTCTGAGCTGCTGCAGCCACTCACGTAGTTGTCTCTGGCAGACCAGCCGGGGTAGAGCTGCATGTGGAGCTGCCGTTCCTTGCGAGCCAGTTCGTAGTACTTGGCTTGCTCCTCCCGGGACAGCGCGTGCCACTGCAAGGACAAGCGTGGCGGTGAGATGTGGCCCCGCCACGTGTCGTGTCCCCCCCACCCAAGCCCATCCCACCGCAGCAAACCCGCTCTGGGGCACATCCGACTCTGCGTGGTGAAGGGCTGAGAGTACTTGGGTTGGAAATAATGTGTTCAAGAGCAGCTGAAGGGATGGGGATGCTGCACCGGGCCCCTCGTGCTCTTACCCTTCTTCCCAAGATCTGGTTGATAGCTGCGCTCTCCTTCAGGGTGCACTCGGCGATGACTTTCGCCCGCATTTCTTTCATATACAACATGAAAGCATTCAGGGGCTTCTTGATAGTGGGCTTCTTGGCTTCCTTCTCTCTCTTTGGTTCTGGTTGAGGTTTCCTTGGTGGGAACAAAAGAGGAGATGTCAGCATCTGAGCCACCCTCCAGCCCACCTGCCTGGTGGTGGTAGCAAGCTAAGCAGAAGACTTGACACCAAAGCCACCCAACAGCACAAGGGGGAGCTGAGATTGGCACCTCGGATCCCTGGTGCCGACTGAGTTCAGTGTTCATCCATCCTCCCCCCAGTGCAAGCGTTAATAGCGGTATCTGAAATGGGTGTTAGGGTGCTAACAGAACCCCAGCATGGTGGGGGTCAGAAAGGACCTCTGGAGATGTTCTGGTGCCACCCCCCTGCTCCATCCAGCAGGGTCACCCAGAGCAGGGGGCCCAGCAGCGCAGGGTCCAGGTGGGGTTGGAATCTCTCCAGAGAAGGAGACTCCACAGCCTCTCTGGGCAGCCTGGCACAGGCTCCCACACCCTCACACTAAAGAACTTTCTCCTCCTGTTCAGATGGAACCTGCGTTCCCATTTGTGCCCGTTGCCATTTGTCCTCTTGCTGGGCATTACTGACAAGAGTCTGGCCCCATCTTCTTACCCCCTGCCCTTTAGACATTGACCAGCATTGAGCAGATACCCTCCCAGTCTTCTCCTCCCCATGGCTCTCAGCCTTTCCTCATCACAGAGATGCTCCAGTCCCCTCAGAATCTCTGTAGCCTCCACTGGACTCTCTCCAGTAGTTCCTGTCTTTCTTCAAGCAGGGATTGCAGAACTGGACCAAATACTCCAGAGGTGTCCTCACTAGGGCAGAGTAGAGAGGGAGGAGAACCTCCCTTGACCTGCTGGCCACACTCCTCTGCATGCACCCAAGACACGGCTGAGGTGCCCTGACAGCACCTCCAACTTACATGTTTCGGTCATAGTGCTCCATCTCTTGCTTGCCGGAGTGGGGCACGATGGCGGGGTGCGGGATGCCGGTGGTGTGCATGCCAGAGCCCAGCATCAGCGGGTGAGTGAACCTGCAACAGAGAGTGGATGAGCCACGCCACACCAGGAGGGCCGTGCTGGGGATGCTGGGGACACCGGGGCAGCCGGAGCGGCACATCTCAGGAGGTGGCACTCGGACGTGGCAGAAGCAGACGGTAAGCGGAGGACATGGAAAGCGAATCCGTGGGTGCTGCCAGGCTGGGTGACCACCCCTGGGTCACCCCCCCTACACTGGCAACTGGCACGTGGCTGGAAAGGGTCCAGGTGCTGTTGTGAGGAACCCAGCCCGCAGTGGGAACCAGCCCGACTAAGAGCAAAGGCACTTTCAACCAGCTACTCAGATCTCTGTTGCTGCAATATCTTGTTAGAAAGGGAAAACAAACTCAGCCCAGGGTTTGGAAGGGAGAGATCAGGACCACCCCGTGCCTTTCTTTCAACAGCAACAGCAGAAGCCTGAACATGAACCGAACTGCAACTCTAGGAGGTGCACCTCGCCCAAGGAACGCGCTCCACCAACACGGGGCTGAGATCACGAGAGGTCTCGTTGGCTTTCAGGCTTCAATTAGCTCTCTCGAGAGTTTCAGAGGGTGAAGCCAGCGCAGGCGGCTTTGCCAAGCTTGCCACTTTATGACTGCAGCTTGCGATGGCAGAATTGCCCATGGGAGATGAACTGTTCATTAGATATGCTGGCACGGAAAGAAAAGCTGTTTAATTTAATCCACCAGCACAGTCTGATCCTTATCTGACCAGGTGTACTTTTTCAGCTGCAGCAGAGCTGCAAAACCCGCCCCAAAATCCTGCAAGCTGGAGCTCCTGCGCCGGGCTCGGGGAGGCTGCCGGGTCTCTGCGGGGAACCGTTAGCTCCTCGCTCGCCTTCGAGGCCGGGCAAAGCGATGCCGGCGAGCAAGGAGGGCTGGCAGAGCTCCCTCACCTCTGCTGCAAGGCTAAGGGGTTGCACGGATTGAGGGTTGCACGGCCGAGGGCTTGCGTGGGGAAGGGTTTACGGGGTTCTCCTGGGGGGGGAACCTCCGCTAATGGCTCTTCAGGACAAGACGAAGCAGAAGCGAAAGCTGGGGTGCGAGCACACGCAGCGTGCACAGGCATCCCCACGGCTCTGTCGCCCTTGCCGGAGCCACCAGCACGCCCAGAGGGGCTGGGCTCTGTGATTCCCATCCAACAGCGGGTGGATTTTGCTCACTGGAAAATCACTGGAGTCTGGGTGTATTTATAGAGAGCAAAGTTTGGTCCTAGGTGATCACAGAGTATAAATGGTCCAGGGCTGTGCTACGTGGCTCAACCTGCTCAATATTTAAGGCAGGTCGTGCCACAGGGCCAGGTCCTTGAAGCAGGGCAGCGATGTGGCCAGTTCCTGCCGACCCCTCCTCATGTGCAGGGTCCTCCCCGTGCTGCCCGATGATGGGATGGGGGAGGCAGAAGCTGCGCTTACGTCTTAGAGAACTGTCTTGTGCCGATGGGAGGAGAGCAAATCGCTGTCCGCTGCCCTTCCCGAGCTGCAGGCAGGGGCTTCTGGCTTGGCTTTGCCTTCTGCTGATTAAAACCCCATCGTTGCTCATCCTCCCGGGATGCTCGATATTCCTCTGACCACCCTAGGGACCAGATGCTGCCTACAAGCATTTTCTCTTCCCACGGCCACCCCGGGGAAGGTGCGTGGCCGTCCCTGGGTGGCCGTGGTCTGCTGCAAGCTCCTACAGCACGAACTGCAAGCTGCGAGACCAGGCGAGCTGCTGCCCTGGCTCACACAGCTCATACTCACCTGGAGAAAGAAGCCCCAGCAGAAAGCGCTGACGAGTACGGCTGTCTAAATCCACATGACGGGAGCGGATAGACAGACTGGCTCTGCCTGGGATCGGGAAGAAAGAGGCTATAAAGTATCCACAGCTACGTGGTTGTTTCCTACAGATCCCCTTTGCTAAGGGGATTCAGAGAACTGATGGCCCAGGAGCTCTGCCCTGGTGGGATGTTCGGGGTGTCCCCTGGGCTCGAGGGACACTGTGGGACTTGGGACTTTATCTGGGCCTCCCTGTGAAGGTTGGATGCAGCTCTGACCCCCCCCTTTGTCCCCAGTGCTGAGTAACACTGCAGCTTCATCCTGTTCCAAGGCAGAATGTGGAGGTGTGCTGGAAAAGTAGGAGATGTTGCTATTGCACAGAAGAAGTTGCTCAAAAGAGCACAGTTTGACCAAAAAATGAAAGCCTGGTCAGAGTGTCTCTCTGTGTGGTGCACAAGAGGCTGCAGAGTCATGAGCTGTACTGGGAAGATGCCCGAGCACAAGAACTTTCCAAAGTCAAGACAGAAAGCACCTATTCTGCCCTCATACGTGCTTCAGAAACGCTCCGGTTTCTCCAGCGTGCCCTTTGAAAGATGCCTGTCACTTTTAAACAAGACAAAAAAAAAAAAATCGGTCCTACATTTCTTTTGGAAGTTGTTTCATACTGGGAAGTGGGCACCTACCAGACCTGGAGCTGGAAATCCTTTTTGAGATAGTAAAATAACTCTGCAGAAAGTTCCTCCTTCTTCCTTGCAAGGGAAACTCCCCCAGTTTTCATATGGAGTGAGCTCAAAAATACTTTGGCTTGTTCTGCAAACCCGCCAAAAGATGCTCCCAGCCTAAAACTGTGTGTGGAAACCAAGATACCTGAGGAGAACACAACGAGGAGCTTACACCCACCCCAGTGCTCATGATCCTGTAGCCAGGCTGCACAGAGCTGTGCCAAAGACCAGCACCAGCCATTTTCAACTCTAATAAGCAAAAAAACCCCATCATTAAGTGCAGTGTCCCGCAAAGGACCATGCTCCTGGATGCCAGGGATTTTTTAGGGCTAAAGACAGTTTCTGCCCTGAAGAGGAATAACGACAGGCAGGCCCTCGAGCCACGCCAGAGGGGAAGGAGGTTTGTTTCTGCCACTCAGGGAGCTGCTGTGTCTCGGCTTGACCGAAATCTGCAGGATCTGTCTGTAGGGAAGGCAGCCGAGGCGGCGGGGCTCTGTTTACACCCTGCCAGGCAGAAGCCCTCTCCCACCCCTTAGATGTCGGCGGGTATAAACACACCAACAAACAAGCCAAGTGCTACCGCACATCGGGAAAACGAAACAACCTTTGAAGTCGAAGGCGGCTGCCCCAGGGCCGAGAAAACACTCGGAGCTAATCCAGAAGTGCCAGGCATTAGTTACTGCAGAGGCTGAGCTAGTGGGAGAGAAAACGAGCCGGGCACTCGCGGCTTCGTCCCAAAGAGATTCTGATGTGCAAATAAATGCCACTGCAGAAGCGATCCCTGATGGCTGGGAACACACGATTCGAGCCTGGATTGCCCAGCGATGGGAGGGAGGCTGGAAAAGAGCCGCGGGACGGCCGTGGAGGGGCTGTGCTGGCACTGCCGCCACGCGGCTGAGCGACGCGGGTCACAGCCTCCCGGCTGATGTTGGCTCCGGGGCTCCCGTGAGCAAAACTCACTCGACTGGACTCTCAGAGGCTTTTATCCGACTGTCAGCCCGGCTAATTACAGAGAAGAGTGATGGCAGCTCCTCCTCCCCAAGCGCTCAGTGAGAACAAAGCCCTTTTCTGCCCGGCTCTCGGAGGAAAAGCTGCTTCCCGCACGTGGCCGGCACCGGCGCAGGCACCCCTGGCACCACCGTCCCCGGCACGCGGTCCCTGCTGCCCCACTGCCTCCAGCACAGGGGGGTCAACGCTGCTGTGAACCTGCTTTGGTGCTTCTGCACCCACCCGCCCTGCTGTGCTGAGCCTCAGCTGAGGACTGGGCGCTGTGGGAGGGGAATTGGGGATCTTCCTGTAAATGTGGGGTCGGCGAAAGGATGAGCAAAGGGTGCACTGCAGACACACGCGCGTCGAGGTGCTGCTCCCCGCTCCGTCGGGCCGTTTGTTGCTTTGCCATATCTGCTCTATTAGTCACTAAGGAAGGTGTTTGACGAGGTTGCTTGAGGATGCCAAACGTGGCAGATGCTGGAGCACCTCTCAGCAAGTCCCAAACTTCCTCCGTCACCAAGCGAGCGACAAACCCTCTGTGCAAACCCAACTCCCCCTCCCCGCAAACCAAGGGCTGTCCTTAACAGCACCCACCTCAGGAGGGGACCCTGCTTTTGGCAGACAGGCTCCTTTCTCCCCTCCCCCCACCTCCCCACTGTTGCTTTCATGTTATAGCAGAGTCACCCCAGTGCTTGTTTTTCCTGAGGATGAATCACATCATATGAGGAGTTAAATCATCGCCCAAGAGCAGCAGATTTAGCACAGAAGGCAAAATCTAATCTCTTTGAAGCCAAACTCTGTATCAAAGGCCTCAGCCTCTGTTTCCTTGTGGTTAAATATCTGGAACATGAAATCCATAAACAAAAAGCTAACGTTTTACTTTGTGTTTTAATAAGCTTCACCTCTCCCATTTTGCAGCAAGTTCTTGTACCTGGAGGTCTCTGCCGGGTTTTTATCTGCTGGTACAAGAGGAGATCTGGCCACTTGCCCCCTTCCCCACCCTGTCCCCACATCCTGGCCACCCTGACCCTGCTGCTTGAAGCCACCAGCCTCCCCGTGAGCCTCTGCAAGGTCCCTGTATCACTCACCAGGTTTAAAAATTAACCTGAAGAGTGACGATGCCCACAGGGCACTGTGCACCGGACCCGCTCCCTCGTGGTGGCAAAAGCCAGAGGCAGTGACCATGGAGCACATACCGGGGTGTTTTTAACTCGTGGCCCTGGGGGAGGTTTCCCAACAGGCTCCGCTCTGCTCCTCAGAACTGGTCCATGCAGGGAGGGGACATTTTGGGAGTGCTCCAGCTCACGGTCCCTCCTTCCCCATCCTCCCCTGGGGCAGTGGGTGCTGCCAAGCCAGCTGTGCCACAGCTGGGCTGCAGGTGCCGGGGTCGTTCACCGGGGCAGGTCTCTGCCATGAGGTATTTTTTCCCTGCATGTCAAACCCCGAGAAGCACCAAAGCATCTCAAAGATTACGCCGCACCAGCAGCACACTCAGAAAAAGCCTTTTTTTGTGCTGAAAACCTCAGCAAAATTCCTCCTACTCACAAAAAAAGCTTTTGTTATGATCAGGAGAGGTGGGTAGGAAGCTCTGCCTGGGTTTCCTACTCTGCAGAAGCAGCTGGATGTAAGGCAGTAGATGGTTCTGAATGGGTTCCAAACCCACTCCAGGGATGCCCCGTCAGGGACAGAGCCTTCAGCCTCTCCATGGATCTGCTCCCCATCTCTACAACAGGGCTAAACCCTCCTCCCCATCACCCAGCAGGCAGGAGGGATGAAGCCGGGGGGAAAGCACCGTGGAGGTTGCGGAGAACGGCGGCTGCACGGGGTTTGTTCAAGAAACCATCCCCCGTACGGAGAGGCCGGCGGGCTGGGGGCTGCGCGGGGCCCAGCCCTCCACACTCACCATCCCATCGACGGCGTGATCTGGCCGACTCCACCGGGAGGGAGGGGGTAGAAACCAGGGATGTCTGAGGTCTGAGAAGGACGGTGCACCCCTGGGAGAAGGGAGAAGAAGATGAGTTAGAGCCAGGACCATGTTCCCTGGCTGATCCAGAGCGCTCCTGAGCCCTGGCTGCTCCCCAGATGGGCACTCATGGGCAGCAGGGAGTGTCTGTGACCCAGCTGTCTGCAAGCAGCAGGGTTTTATAGTCGCCCTTTTTCTTGCTGTGGGGATGTGGTGGGTCGTCCACATTGCTGTATAATCACAAACACTTGTGATTGGGGTGGGGAAGGCAGCTCAGCCCTACACAAGCACCATCCCAGCTCCCTGCCACCCAACAACTTGTTTGGTAAGGATTTGCTGGACTCTGGACATCCCTTTGCCCTTCCCAGAGAGCTTGTCCAGCTGCATAACTGATGGTCAAAGCTGCTCCTACACCCTCTTCCCATTGGTCATCCCCAGAGCCCACCATGAGCAGCCAGCAGGCATCGCCACTCTCTCCATTTGAAACAATCCCAGTCCCTGCTCCAAGCAGTTGTTTCGTGGGCTCTGCGGGTGCCAAGGAACGGCAGAGGTGGGTATGGTGCCAGCTGGGAATTCACCCTTTGTACGGGGAATCCCTGCGTGATCTTCAAAGCTGCTGGCATGGGCGGCATGGCCAGAGGAGACAGCCACAGCATCTACCCCTTGCTATCACAGAATTATTGAGGCTGGAAAAGACCTCTGAGATCATCAAGTCCAGCCTATGTCCCAGCGCCACCACACTGGCTAGAGCATGGCACTAAGTGCCACATCCAGCCTTTCCTTAAACACCTAAACAACTGTCTGGACTTGAAAACAGCCCGTGGAGCCCGGGTCAGCGTGCGGGACTCAGGCAACTGCGGTGCTGCTGGCAAAAGCAGCCTCCAGCTGACTCCTGGACTGGAAAACTGGAGGGGAACTGGGGCTGAGCTCTGCTACAGCATCGTGTAATGCTGACTGCTAACAGATAAAAAATCTTGCATGGAGATTGTCCAGGGCAATAAATACATCAAGTAAATTGGTGATTAGTCGCAAACAAACTCAGAATCCTGGATTATTCTCCCAAGGGTATTACTGATAAATTAATTAGGAATGACACCAACAGATTCCAAGCATCTTCTTAGGAGTGAGCTAAAATAAATATAGAAGTGAACTGTAAGAAATACAGGTAACTCAGTAGGGGAATTTATCTACAGCTGCACTCAACGGGGATGCAGCAGCCCATGGAAGGTCAAATAAACCCAGGATCTGTGTCAGGCAGCTGCCAGAGATCTGGACCTCCAACAACACAAGTTGCATAAGCCAAAGTACAAGTTATTCTTGCTGGCCCAGTGGTTGGAGCACCAGCCACTGAGTCAGAAGGTTCTGCTTCTATTTCCTTGTCTACGTGTCCTTGGGCTACTGTGAAATGCTTTAAAGGGGTGCTGTGAGAATGAGTACGACGGTGACTCTCAAGCGCTTACGCTCGGTGATAATGGGAGATATTTCAGCAGTGAAACCAGAGATGGGACACATCCAGAATGAATGGGGAAGGAAAACTCTCACCCCAGCAGTGTAGGGGCATGCAAAGCTGAGCACAGCTGCACCCCAGAGGCAGGTCCCTGCTGGGGGTGACGGTCTGAACCTCTCCTCTTGGCCAGGGGAGGTTTAGGTTGGAGCTGAGGAACAATTTCTTCCCCTTGAGGGTTGTCCAGGGCTGGCCCAGGCTGCCCA